>JAKSZP010017366.1:0-112562 GCA_022478985.1 Massospora cicadina
AGAGATAACAGGAGGTGGAATTCCTCCTGTGAGCATCGCTACTGATTTAGTGACAGCTTTACACAGGGGGCCGACAATCTGGTGTTGCAGCTGCTTTGACTGCAAGCTGGAGAGCACTGTGAAACAATTCAGCATTTGGCTATGGGGTATAAAGTCGTGGGAATCTGCCATCCCATCTGCTTTAATGAACCGCTTAATTTGCAGAGATGGTTCTTCAATGAACTTACCTGATTCGTCAATTTCAGCCAATAATTCCCATGGGTTTTGGTTGAATTGATTTGGGAATCAATGTACGGTTGAGGTTTGGTTTAGTTATTTGAGGACTCATGAGATCAAACTGGGATCCAATCCAATGCTTGGTTGGAGATTTATTTGTGGCATTAGGGCGAGGAGGAGGCTGATTGGTGGCTGCAGGTGCAGATGCAGCTTCTAGTTTTGGGAGTGGGGGAGGTAGATTGTGCCCCATACCAGAACTTGTACAGGGTGGGCAGCAGATTGGAGGTCAGCAGATGAGTCATCCGATCCATTGGAAGTGGTTGAGGAAGGGCACTTTCGTTTTGAGTGGTCCAACTCAAAAAGACAGACAGATTGTCCGCCTACCCTCGACGTGGGCCCAAAACAGATGTTCAGGTGCTGAGGGAATAATGGTGCACAGCAGAATTGACACCGCAATTTTATTAAATTCAGGGATGATTGTGACATATGCCCAAGGTTCAGCAAGTCGTGTGGCCCCATTTGGGACCACAAATTGTAAGATGGGGTTGGAGCCATAGGCTGCCAAAACATCTATCAGCTCCTGGTGGAGCACTTCAGGGGGGAGGTGGGTAGGCAAACCAGCAAACTGAACCACCAAGATGGTGTCTGCTGGGAGTCAAGTCTGAGTTGTGGGGAGAGGGGTGCTCTGGAATACCAGGGGCACAGTTGCTGCAGTGGCAGTGTCAGCTTCACAGGTGAAGCCAAGGTTGAAATACCCCTTGTAGGGGTGGAAATCTATGAATCCAGCGGTGTCATCACCACCTGTGCCATTTCAAAAATGGCTTGGTCATGGTATGGGAATAGTTTCCCATATTTGACCCCTTAGGCCGTAGTGCATGTTTCTCTGGGGGAGCACTAGGGGGAAGCGAGGTACCGCTTGGGTATGAGTAAGATGGGTTTTAAGGTCCTTGGGTGGAACGAATTGTCTCATAGGCTTGGAATGACTGGGTGATCCAGTACTAGCGCATTTTCCTGCCGGACAGGTTTTGGCAGGGGGATTCTCGCCGCTGACCCACGCTAAAGGAGCTGGCAGAGAATCTGAGGACATTGGAGTGAAACTACAATGGGCGAATTTGGTTTGTTTTATTAATTCATGTAATTTTGCTTGGAAAGTTACGCTGAGCGGAAAGAGACCCATAAATTGAATGATAATAGATATAAAATTTTAATTATAAACCGTTGCATAATTGATTTAAGCCATCAGTTTGCTACCACCATTCCTAATATCTCAATTTATAGGAATCAATGAACGGATTTCATTCTATTACATTACCCCTCACTAAGGAAAAACCCCAAGCTTCCCCAACTTAGGCAACGTGGAAGTAAAGCTGTCAATGGGCGACCTTTCTTGCTATGGGAGGAAATTGGAACGTTTAAACAGAAATTCAAGGGTCACAGAAAGTGTCAACGCTCCCTTGGAGATCCGCAGGCAGGCCCAAGAGGCCTCAATCCAGTGGTCAAATTAGCACCCCAACCTCCCCCTCCACTATCAGGGGTTCACAAAAACTGATGAAGAATGCGATAGGGTCTGATTTGCTTGGGACAATAAAATCGCCATACCTTATGAGCTGGCAGGAACCATAACTCGCCACAGAATAATGAATTAAGAATAATGTAACAAACCAAGTTCTCAAGACATGGCTTGTTTTCCCAATACATATAACCTTTCATTGGAGGAGAGTTACCATGATTGAGAAGCAGAAAAGGCCAGAAATTCGATTGTCAGCCATTGAATTTAGACTAGTCACCTACACTTCAATGGAAGGGCCTAGCAACA
This sequence comes from Massospora cicadina, assembly GCA_022478985.1. Classification (NCBI taxonomy): domain Eukaryota; kingdom Fungi; phylum Entomophthoromycota; class Entomophthoromycetes; order Entomophthorales; family Entomophthoraceae; genus Massospora; species Massospora cicadina. Next base: position 2,033 of record JAKSZP010017366.1, read on the forward strand.
ACTTTGGTGAAGAGCCCATTTTTTCAGAGGTATAATGTAGCAGCCAATACTATGCCAGCCTCTAGCCACCTGACTGGACCCAAGAAGTATGCACTTACCAACGATATTCACTTACAGGCATCTACCCTGCTGACCACAACCAGGTAAAAGTGCGGAAAGATTGACAGGCCTCTAAATACCTCAAAATGACCTCACACATTCCAAGTCCATGAGTTTACAGCTTAAAGCACCTGTTGATCGAGGGTTCAACATCTAAGTGATTCTGAGCAGATTTATGACCAACCTGGGATATAAAAGGAACAAATTGAATACTTTATAATTTAAAATATGGATTAAGCAAATTGGTCTTTTATTTGAGAAAGGCCTTTCTGTCGAGGGCGCTCTCAAAAATGGTGGGAATGCAGGGTGGGGCAACCAGAAACAAAATAGAATTACAACTTAGAGCTGTAATAGACATGAATAATATAAAACCAACCGTTGAGTTATAATTATGAAATAAATTGAACATGGAAACCTGACAATTTCTGTGTCATTCTGGTGAAAATAAGCCCTAATCTCCATAAATTGGATGTTAATATATAAAAATATAATTATAAACGCTGCAATAATTGATTCAGAAAAGAGAAGGAACTGTCAGTTTGCTAAAACCATGATTTTTAGGAATTAATTAACGTAATTTTTTCTGTTACAGGATTGGGTTGCTCTACCATCTGTTAATTCTTAACGTAAAGGCTTGATTCTGCCAAGTCATTTTGCACAGGGTATTAGCCACTGAGCAACCAAATTGGATGATATGAATAACTCCAACTACAATTAAACTCGACAGTTTAAAAATGGAGCAATTGCTCCTATTTGAACTTTATTAATCTTATACTAATTGCAGACTTATCTGCAACAACCTAATCACAGGAAAAGACTTTTCCTTTAATTTTCCATTTGTCTCTATAAATGTCAGTTCCCAAAGCTGGATGCATCTTAGCTTGGTAGTCTCCTATTCATTTTCTTTTTCTAGAAGTTCTTATCTATCTCATTATCTTGGCATAATTTCCCTCAATTTGCTGTATAGTCAACACTTTAATCAATTATTTATCCCATATATATTTTCCATCAACCTTGAGACTCGTCTCAATTCCCACTCTGATCCACTGGTATGTGTAGCATATCGTCCAGTCATATCAACTTCCCAACATTACCCCCCTCTGACTGGATGATATGCTCTTACTGCTTATATGTATAAAGGAACTTTGTGTGAACTTGGTTGATAATATGACCCCCTGCAGGTTCCTTAATATTTGTAGACATCCATGCTAGTCTTCTCAATTATCTTTAAACAGCCCAGCCCAGATGTTGGAGAGCTCGTTTTTCCGCCCAAATCCGTACTGGTTGTGGAATAAGCCATAGTCTCCTACAGTGAATAGTGGAAGTCCGCTCCATCTCTTCTGATTGGCCACCTGATCATGAATCTTCTAGGCCAAACTGGTAGAGTAGGCTTCCGTTTGTAGCTTGATCAATGTATCCACAAGAGTCTTCAAATATCGCTGAGGGTCCACACCACCAGTGTCTTCTACACACGATTAAAGTAAGGCAGGCAGAGCCAGATGTTGACCATACAACAGTTGGAAAGGGCTCTTACCAGTGGAAAGGTGATAGCTGATATTATACGCAAAAACAGCTGTAGGTAGAAGGGTACTCCAATCTGAGAGTTGATCATTTACCAATTTATGGAGCATGTTCACAAAGGTTCCATTGACCCGTTTCACCATTCCATTTAATTCCAGATGATAGAGGGTGGTCAAAATCCTGTGGAACGCCATCAACTCTTTCAACTTAGGCAGGATGTGCAAAGTGAAATTGGTTCTATTGTTCATTAGAATAAACTGTGGGAAGCCATGTCGCTGTAAAACAACTCTATAACAAACTTGGCAGTGGTGACCGCTCCTAAGTCATTAATGGCCCTGGCCTCCACCCATCAAGTCAAATGATCAATGTCGATGATTATATACTTGGATCAATTGGCGCTATCTGGCAGACGTCCCACTACATAAATGGAAACGGGGTGACATGAATACTGGGGGCTTAACCAGCTGGTATGTGGTCTTCTTGCAGAATGACTTTTCCACTTGACACTGATGGCAACAACTAACCGTTTCCAATACGTCATAATACATGCTCTCCCAGTAGTAACAGGGTCACAAAAACACCAACGTTTTCTGCAATCCTCCATGTCCTACAGCCCAATGAGCATCCATAATAATTGTGGGTCTAGCCAAAGGTTTAGGGAAACTTTGCGTAAAGTCTCTGATAGACTTATATAGTTCCCCTCATGTAAGAAAGTATCCTTCCTGAGCTCATCTAATACCTTGATCCCCTGCAGCAGCTTATCATGTTATTTGTTCACCACCATCTTGTCGTACATTATGTTGGCTAAATCCGCTGTGATAGCAACAGTTGGCAGTTGGGAAAGACATTCCACATTTTATTATTATGCTCCAGGTGAGTGTATAATTTAAAAAAATTGTATACCTGTAGCTTTTGTGCCCAACGCGTGATCTGTCATTCCAGTTCATTCAGATTCTGTAGCCAGCGCAAGGAAGCGTGATCTGCCACAACTTGGAATCTTACCCCATGTAATATACCTGAAACTATTTGTAAGCGTAAATCACCACCAACTCACTCCCTCTTGGTCATGGTGTAGTTTTTTTTGACAGTTCAAGACTCAACTACAAAGAGTGACAGGATGCTCCATGCCATTGGCATCCTTCTGGGGTAATACTGCCCCTATATCAGAGACAGATGCATCCATTTTGTGCTATGAACTGTTTGCTAAAGTTGGGATATTGCAAAATGGGTGCGCTTGGTAACGCAGTTTGCAACACATTAAAAAGCGTTCTGGCATTGTTCCATCCAATTGAAAGAGGCATTTTTAACAACTTAAAAGTGGGGCCTAGATGCGACTGAAGTTGCAATGAACCATCAGTAATACCTGACCATCTCCAAAAGCTTGAATATCCCACTTATTACTTGGTTGAATCATCATGCTTCACTTCCACCTTTGCTGGCTACAGTTTAAGCCCATTTGAATCACTACAAACCTGAGGTATTCTAAATATTCTTCAAAAATGACACTTCTGAGGTTAGATTTTTATATTAGCAGTAGCGAGGCAATGGATTACTTGTTTCAAGTGGGCAAGGTACTAAAAACGTCTGCAAGAACACATTGATATCATTGAGGTAGACTAAGACGCAGGACAGCTTCAAGTCACATAAAATTGTATCCATGGCACGCTGGAACGTAGCTGGGGCATTGCATAAACCTTGTGGCATGCGATTCAGCTTGAATAACCCTTTTGAAGTAATGATATCGCATTTCTCTCATTCCACTGATGGAAAATCAATCTGCCAATACCCTGAGATTAGATCCATGGCAGAAAAATAATTCTCCCCACCCAATCTGTCCAATGAGTTGTCAATCCACGGAAGAGGGTAGGAATCCTTTTTTGTTACACTATTGAGCTTGGAAAAGTCAATATTCGCCTGATTCGTGCCGTCTTTTTTTACAATGAGCACCAGCGATGCCCATGGATGTTTGACGGCTCTAGCATCCCTTTTATAATAAGTTTATCCACCTCGTATGAGACAACTTCTTCTGCCGCCTTTGATCATTTAATAGGTCGTGATCAATTGGGAGGGTGATCCCCATATCTATCCAATGTACCACCCCTTGAGAGCACCTCAAATCATGATCATTTTATGCAAAAATATACAGATGTTTTTCAATTAATGTTATAGCCTTATATTGCTGTTCCACCAATAATTCAGTTACTGCTTTCAGTGGAACCATTGTCAATACACCAAACAATGAGCTTGTTGGTAGTTTAAGATCCTCCCATGAGCCAAAATCATGAATATGAAGAACTTCTTCTATAGGAACTCATTGTAGGTAAGTCACCACATGGTGCCAATAGATCATTATTATCTCCTTCTCTAAATTCGCTAGCAGCACCTTCACCTCCCCATTCCCATGGAGCAGTAGCCCTGGAGCCACATGTGGTTCAAGCTGTGGATGCTGGTGAGGCACCATAATTTCCCCATAAAGCCCTTTAGGGATGTCAATTTTGAGCTCAGTTCCTACTATGCACTGATGTCCAGATGGTAGGCTCAAAGCGCTCACATCCCAAAGCGGAATCCCTTTGTACTCATAAATCTGGTTGTAAAGGGCTCTGGTCTGCTGCTTCTTTTGCCGATACTAAACAGGAATCACTCCTTTGCTGTAAGCTATATTGATTTGACTAGAGTGGAACGGATTTGTTGGGATTTCGCTAGAAGTAAAGTAAATGAGAATCTGTTGTCCAAAAATATTAAGAGTTTCTTCCGCCACAACTATCACAACACCAAATTTTCTCATAAATGCCGTGCCAATTAACATGTCATAGTTGTTGTTTGGCAGAACCACCACTGGAGCAGAAGCCTGGACTGACACAAATCATAAAGGCAACGCACTATATGCTTCTTCAGACACAGTGGTATGAGTCCCTGTGGTCCCGTATACTACACAGTGGTCCACATCTGGTTTCAACATAAGCTTAGCCACCAACCTGGTAGAAACTATGTTCACAGGGGCCCCCGTGTCTATGATAGTGCAGATTTTTGTGTTTTGAACAAAAATGTCGCAGTAAGTGCACTCCAAGTAAGAAAACCATCAGTGTTTATTACGTGTTCATCCAAAGGCTTTGTGTTACTCATAAAGGAGAAAATTCCCCTGACAACATGAGAATACTCAAAAGCAATTTACTCAACCAGAATAGCTACATTAAACTCTACTAAAGAGGCAATGTCCGCTGGGGGCTCCACGTTGCTTGAGCTGGTTTGTTCCAGGATCTGCCACGCATATGGCTTCTGCACATACTGGCGGAAATCAGAGCTTGGGGTGATTTTTCACTCTCTGGAACGGAAGCAGGGTATCTGACGGAAGCTGTTGGTATAGTAAATCATCCAGCTGAGTTCTAAAGCCTACACAAAGAGATGCTTGGGAATCGTTGGGGACAATTGAATTGGACTTTGGGGAGGTAGAGCGTCCCGTCTCTACTCTGATCAAAATTTTCCCAACTTATCTTTTCAATTGTCAAAGCATACACCTGTGGTTTACTTGGGCAATTGCTCGTGTAATGCCCTCTTCGTCCGCACTGGAAGCAAGTATTCATAAAAGGTTCACATATATAGCTTTCAGCGGAAAGACCAGTTTGAAAATTGACAGTATAGTTCCAAGGTTGTGGATGAACTGTCGAAGCGTACATAGGCTGAAATGGGTTTCTGATTTTTATGATGGACGAATATGTTCCAGCTGTTGATAGCTCAGTTGCTGCAGCCCATATCCTGAAGAGTTTGGTGCAGAGATAGCAGGGGTCTTTCGGGCTACATCAGGAGTGCTGATCATGGCATAGAGTTGATGTAAGGTGTTCACAATTTGAATAAATACTGCATCTTCATCCAAAACATGAGACGCAACATTATGTAGTTACCAATATAGTTTGACAGCAGCCGTCATCACTATACCAACATCCTTGGCAGATAAAATTTTATCTTTTAGTAATACATGTGCTTTAGCTGAGATATGTTCAGTGAATTCTAGCAGGGTCTCATTTCAGTGGAACTGTACAGTCAGGAAGTCGGCCTTTCATTGGGCCATCTTGGCTGCGCCCCCAAACAGCTGGAACAATTGCTTTCACTTCTTTATAAGATACTGAGCTTTTTAGAAGGTAGCAAGTAACTTTATCAGTGCTTTATACGTCTAGAGTTGACAGCAACAGTTTCATTTTCCATAAATCAGAAGCCCCTTCCACGGCGAATTCAAATCACTTAAAGTAACTGTGTAGATTCCCATCACGTCTGAAGAGAGGTATTTTTTGATTTAAACAGCTTCGCCTTGCTCCAGGCTCCAGCCACAAGGAGCAGGAGAATTGGGTCTTGAGTGAATAGGGGAACCACCCCTTGTGAACTATCATATGGATGGGTGGACAAAATCAAATCTGCTGAAATGGACTTGGAAGAAGTAGTGTCACATGAGGGTCCATCGCAACTCCTGAAGGTTACTCATTAGCTGATCAATAGCATTCTTCCCCCAAATCACCACTAACTGCACCACTTCTCCTGGCTCCAGCATGCTCCACAAAATGTTTGTTGATTAACTGTTCTTTTTAATTAAATATCATCTACACCATTCATCCTGGTTTTCCTGTTGCAGTGTTCATATCTATGTTGCAACTCCTGATAGAATTCCCGCTCAACGTCCAGTTTCTGCCCCATTGCTTGTAGTCACAAGAGGACATCCTCTACTATGTTCTGCATTTGTTCAAGCTGCCGGCTAGCGTTACCACTTGTTGATTAGCATCGTTTATTTGGTTAATGAGGGTGGCTTGTTCCCACACCAATTCCTCGTTGGCCTATCAAAGGGCATTAAGCCATACTTGCATGTCTGCGTACTCTCTCAGCTCACTGATTGGAAGAGGAAAAGCTTGACTGCACTCAGCCTTGCCAACAACATCCAGTTATATAACCTGACGTATTAGCTGGAGATATTTGGGGGACGTTGACCAAAGGATAAGCGCATTATCTGTCATCTGCTGACTACTCCACTTGATGCAAAGTTGGCAAAATTCAGTGACTATGGAACCACCATGATCTGTCACTTGTCATTCCATCAGTGTTATCTTTTCCCTAAGCTGAGCTATCATGGCTTCAAGCACTTCCGCCCATTCTGCTAGATCCACCATAAAGCGATCAATATTACTTCCCAACACAGTTACGTCCTGAATCCATTCACTGATAGGTCATGCCGACCCAAAAGTTCTACTATTACCCGGGGTAACTCTAGATTTAACTGTAATACCAAGACATCCAACTGACGGCGGACATCCCCAACACCATGGTCCATCTGTACCAGCACCCCCTGCACCTCCAAATAAAGAGCAATCAAGGCAGTCAAGTAGGAGGTGAGTAATGTTCTGCTGTGCTCGAGTGAAGCACATTACATCTCCAATCTCTATATTGTGGCAAGCCAGTACACGCAGTAGCTGGTGAATAGACAGTTGAACATAAGCGACTAGATACTCCTCAATTCTGTGGGTACTAAGATGACGAGACAACCCCATTGTAGTCATGTCCATATAGGACATGTACAAGGCGTAGCGGTTTTCTTGGTCTCATAGGTTATAAAACAAACTCAAGGCATGCTCCCCCACCTCCTCTTCATATAGCCAATACCCCCACAACAGCCATTCTATAATATCCTGCAGCTGCTGAGGGGTCATTTTCATGGAGCAACCTTGTTGGTCACTGTCAACTCAGGGTAGTTTTCTAATTGCAGATTTACCATAAATTCTTCATCACCTGGCTCAGTTACAGTAAATATTCCTGGTTTGTTGTTATGTGCTTCCCGTTCTTCCTTAGCATAAAGTGCATGGATCCAATCAAATTTCTATAATGAATGAGGGATCGCCATTTTATCCTTGCGGTATGGACCTACAATTGACCAGTGGCCCCATGTAGTGAGCACAACTGTTAATTTTTGGCATAAAGGCTTGATTCTGCCGAGTCATTTTGCACAGGGTATTAGCCACTGAGCAGCCAAATTGGATGATATGAATAACGCTGACTTGAATAAAACTTGATAGATTATATATAGAGTAATCGCCCCTATTTGAACTTTATTAATCTTATACTTGTTGCAGACTTATCTGCAACAACATAATCATGTGAAAAGACCACCTCCTTCAATCCTCCGTTTTACTCTTTAAATCTCAGTTCCCCAAGCTAAGTGCATCCTCAGCTTGGTGGTCTCCTATTCATTTTCCCTTTCTTAGAAGTTCTCATCTTTCTTGAAATCTCTGCATAATTTCCCTGATTTGCTGAATGATTGACACTTTGATCAATTATTTTCCATATACCTTTTCTGTCAATCTCAAGACCCATCTCAATTCCCACTCTGATCCACTGGTATATGTAGCATATTGTCCAGTCATTTCAACTTCCCAACACCATCTTGTACTGAATTCTTTCATATCATATGACTATAAGGATTTTCTGATCTCTTGATTTTTTATTGGCCATTATTTTCTTGATATTATTTTTTGTGGCCTTTTTACACATCTATTACAAAATTGTCATCTTTTTACTTCTGAAGCCCTTTCAACCACCTTCTGTCATTAACTTAATGCATATCCTTCATTAACCTTGGGGTGTATTAGTGGTTTTTAATTTCTTTTAGACTCACTTGATATGACCAATTCCAGGTAAAAATATAGCTATTTAGAACACCATTTACTAAATTTAATATTTGTATATATAACAAGTCATCTTGCTAAAGATGAATAGATTATGTTTAAGCTCACCTAATTCACCTATGCCATAGACTTACCTGACCAACTCAGGCCCCTATTATCAATTTTTTAACCAAATAAAATAATATAAATGTACTTTCATCTAATTAATAGTGTAATTGGTCTGAAATAATCTTTTCTTATAAAGTTAACAAAAGATAAAATGCCTAGTTCATCTTCGTCCTTTAATTTCACTAAGTTACCTATAAATTAAGGTTTTGCAACTGATTATTTTATAATAATTTTATTAAAAATTGTGAATATAAAGATGGTTTAAATTTTTGATTGATTAATTGATAGCATATAAATCTTGTAATTAGTTGGCTTTATTATCATAGAAATCTTTGTTTTACAAGAAAAAACATATAATGATCATTTCTATGTATGCTAAAGCAACTTTTTTACAAACTAAAATCTTAGATATAAATATATTCTTCAATGTTATTAAGAGTAAAAAGTTAAATATATATCCTTTATACTTTAACTTTATCTAACTTTATGGGTCTAAAATGGCTGTTCATACTAAGATAATGTGATCTACAGATAAAATAGCACTTAGTATGAGCTACAGTAGAAAATACTTCTCAACATCACAAATATGACCAGTACACTAAATAATGGAGCATACTAATCTATTTTTTTCCAAAAAGCTTAAAAGATTTTTTATTAGGCACATATCATCCTTTTTATAGTATTCTTATATGCTACTACTGTAGAATAAACATATGGGTTTAATTGATTTTTTAAACTTTGTGACAAAAAGTAGACTGCCATCTATATTTATTAAAAAAAATAAATTCTTATGACATTGTGTATCCTTTCATCCTAGTATACTTATCTATATTTGTCATAATCATATCTGTATTTTTGTCCTTATATAAAACAAGAAGTGGGTTGATGTAGCAATGTTTGTTTATATTTATTTTGGGGAAGGTTAACCAGGGGATATACACTTCAAGTGTAATGATGATAATAATAATATAACTAAAATAAAAGTACACCCTAGAGAATTCATAGACCCTCCTGTTAGCATCCAGAACCACTAGGTTTAGGACGATGGGGGAATTTATGATGACTTATATTTGGATGCAGCATGAATGAAGGAATGAGTCAATACTTAGGAACCATATGGGGAACCATAAATTAATTATCCTTCTGTTGCGTGGAGTCATGTTGTCAAACAACCATGCCTGGAAATGTTCCAATATATGGTAGTGGAAACAATTGATGGCTTCTTGGAGAGTAGGCGTTGTTCAAATGAATGAATCCATTACTATGGTATGCATTGTCCATAGTGCTATTGCTACTATTAGTGCTCGCATGGTTGGGTATATGGTGAATCCATGTAGAAGAAAACACGTTCCTAGTTAAACTGAAAGATTGTCCATTGCCTTGACGGAATGAGCACATAAATTTTTTCCAGATACCTACCAAAATTGGACATTGTTCTAAGTGGTGTACTAGACTTCCATATTGACCACACTTATTGTGCATGAGGAGTGAGCAGCGTTTGATCGTTCTTCTGTGCGATATAATCTCCTCATGAATCTCCATACATGAGGTCATATCCTGGGTTGTAGTAGTGAGTGGTTTGTGTATCTCCAAACCATTCTTTGAGTCTCAGGTTGTATGATATATCAATACGATCCAGATAATCATCTCTGGCAATGGTACTTGGGATTTGGCTTATTATGTTATCTTTGAATATTTGTCATTAACTTCAGTTCTGTGAGTTAGCCTTGGGCGTCCTCAGTGATTGATATGGCCACATATTTGAATCTTCCATTATGCTCTTCTCATGGCTAGAAGTATTCATTAAAAGTGTATAAGAGCGCCATGTGATCCTGCAGCTGTAGGGTAAGACGCCAGACACATAATTTATGTATTCAATAATCTGAGTTTCTTAATAGGAGTGCTAATGTAAAACTAGATCTTGCTGTTCTATCCCAATGTATATCTGGAAGGTCTGGACTAGTCACTTGAGCTATCCAGGATCCTAGTATATGGGTCGCTTGACTACACAATTAGTTAGCCATACCTTTATTCCTCCTAGGGTTAGTTAGGGTTTCAAGTCGTACAGGGGAAATATGGTTGTACCAAAGCCCTCCCTGTATTAAGGCGTATAATTTATCAAAAAAGGGAGGTGAGAATGCAAATTCATGGGTCGTAAACCATATGATTGATAATATCATGGAGTTGGCTACCATAACTCTTACTGTTAGATATGTTTGACTTTCCATGTAATGAGGCAATGCGTTTTGCTATTATTAGGAGTTGATTGTTCATCATGGTGAAGGCGTAACTCACTGCATCTGACCATACCCCAAGTGGTAGACAGGTCCAGCTGCTGCTTGATAGTGAAGTGAAGTTTTAGTGGAGTAATTAGTAATCTTCGCCTCCTAGGTCTGGTGATGAGCCTTGATGTAGTATTAGTCTGTTGACCCAGGGTAGAAGGCGTCCAATGGTCTGATATTTCCTCAGGAGTATAACTTCCGTTTTTTCAGTGTTAAGCTATGCATTGCTTATGGATGAGTATTCTTGAACTATTTTCTCAATTCTGCGTGCATCTTGGTTTTTGGATATACCCACCACGAAGTCATCAGAAAAAGCATCATTTTGACTGGTGTTTGCCCATAGACATTAATTCCATTGAGAAGGCGTTTTTATTTCAGGTTAGAATATCAAGACTAAAATTGTATATTAGAGGGCTTAGAGGGTCCCCTTGTTTAATCCTCTTTGTGGAAAAACTAGGTTAGCTAAAAATCTGCTCATGCACAGCCATGGTGACTGATTCTGTGAACAACATCACCCAGTTTATAAACCTATTTAGGAGTTTGAACTTTTGGAGGCAGGCCCTAAGGTAGGTCCAATTCACCCTGTCGTATGCCTTCTGTTGATCTAAAAATTCTGCGCTCCAGATGCTTTAGATTGGCAGAAAATGAAATTGTGTGAACATTACCCCCATATGGATCTTCTTGAGACAATTTCATATTGTGATAGGGATATCAAATCAGTTGCAATTTCCCCTAATCTCTTAACCATAATATTTGTGAAAAGTTTAGTGTCAGTATTAATTAAGGAGTTGAGCGGCTATTGGATAGGTTTAGTCTATCTCCTTTTTTGAATAGAATGACTTTATATGCTTCCTTGCCTCCAGTTAGAAGGCATGTTTCTATTATGCGCTTGTTCATGAAAAGCTAAAAGAATATTAGAAAAGTTAGTAAAATATCTTATATAAAATTCATAGTAAATCCCATCAGGTCAAGAGCATTTCCCTTGTGGTGCAATACATACTGCTTCCCATAATTCCCCAGGCAATATTAGGTTAATTAAATTGTTGTTTTGAGCCATGGTAAAATATGTGTATTTGCAAGGATTTTTTGATTTTTGCTGGTTCAACTGGTTTAGATTTATACTAATTTTGTATAAAACCTGTGTACATGGGTCACGACTTCTGTGGGTGTTTCTCCTAAGGATTTCTCCGGTTGTCAGACCTGTGTGCAGGCTATCATATTTTTTGGGTTTGAAATTGAAAGTAAAATAGCTCAAACAAGTTTCTCTTTTTTTAGGTTTATTCCTCTATATTGAACACCAAATTGGTGTTTGTGTTCAAGTTCAGGGTATTTAACTATGCAGAAACCTCTGCCCATTTGGTCCCCATCCAGGGCTGTATCCTGTGCGTTGGACATTGTTTTCTAGGTGATTGATTTCTACCAAGATATGTTTAATGATGGATGAAGCTGCCCTATATCTTCTTGATGCTATGTGTTTAATCTGTTGTGTTGTGTTTTTTAAATTTTCCCAGGTGATTAATGGGTCTGAACAGAAAGGTGTTTGAAAATCCCAGTTTGAGGATATTTCCTCCACCCAGGATTGAAATTATGAGTTGGTTAAATTTTCTGGGCATATTCTGCACCTGGGTGCTTGGATAGTTGTGTCCACTGTTGTGAAGGACTCTGAAACTAGCCGGTGGTCAGATATTTCAATTTTGTAGTCTGGAATTTATATATTTGGTGTTGGAGAATTAATAGTTTGACTATTAGGTTTATCTGTGGCATATAGATAAGTACACCGTTGTGCACATGTGGGCGTGTCATATTCTGTAGGAGGGTGAACGTTTAGGTAATGTATCATATATTCCTAGGGTGTCCTTTAGAACACAAAGTTCCACTTGCCCTTGTGGTGTCTCCATTATGCGCAGCCATCGTTCAGTGTCAGGGTTGATCCAGCAGTTCATGTCTCCCATGAAAAAAATGTTTTCTAGAAGAAGGAGTCGTGTTAGAGCTGTCAGAAACTCTCTATGGTCCATTGCACAGTTCAGTGCATACACACTAGCTATTGTGTGCACTTCTTTGTGCCATAAAAAGGCAACAGCTACTACGCAGCCATCCAAAAATAAATTTTTATTAATGAATTTAAGGTCATGGTTTGCATGTACTATCACCCCACAGTGTTGCAACCAAAATTATATTGTTGGAAGGAGCATGTTTTCCCATGCAACCTCCTTTCCCTGTAAACAGTGGGTCTCCTGCACCAACAGGATAATTACTGGTGGATTTTGCAGGAGACTCAAATTCTTGGCCCGGGACATTAAGGCCTTGATTTCCCCTATGTTCAGAATCCCTATTGCTACTGAGACACCCAATGCGCCTCAGGAGCGGTTAGCAGGGCCCCCATCCCTACTCCATTGCCCTCAGTACTCTCCATTGCATCTTTGCTGCAGGTGGCATAATTATGAGTAGGAGTTGGGGTTCATTCTGCCCCTTTCATTACTGCTGCTTTTTCTCCTCACCTGCCTTTGATGGATTTTGCTTTCTCATTGTGGTGCACTTTATTTCTTCTTATTGGTACATTTTTATTTTGCGCATTCAATTGTTGATTTTCGCTCCCAATTGGGTTGTACTCCACAATTTTGGGGGTGTGCCAAATTCCTGTTTTGCCACATTTGCTTTTAAATCAGGCTTCACTAAATCCATTACGTTTGATTGGTTGTTAGGTTTTCTTTGGGATTTGATTGGCTCATTGTTTCAAGTATATCCCTGTCTTCCTGGATCTGTTCAGCTGTGAGTGATGATTCCACCAAGTCCTTTGCCTTTGCCGCGGCCAACTTGTGAGCTTGTTTGTTCATTTTCCATTATTACGGGGAAATTGGGTCAAATATTTATATTGTCCATATCCTCACCAGTTGAATGCTTGTGTGGTGTCTGTGATTTTGGCGTATTCTGAGTCATCTTAGCCCAATCCTTCCTCAAAGAATTTTGTTTCTCTTAGACCTTCTTTTATAGGACAAGCATGAATCTTGTGCCCAAAGGCCTGATAGTGGTTTCATATGGGGGCACGCTCTCCACTATTGTATGTGATAATTGGTATTTTTTTCCCATCACTAATAAATGATGTAATGTGGGGAATTTTTGTGATAACCTATACTGACTCCTGATTTGGGGAAATTATTGTGATTGCCTTCCAAGTGCTAGGGTTAAAATCATCTGGAATAATTGCAATTTAATTGTCAGATTTCTCTGTAGGATTCCAAGCCTTCCTGGAGATGTTGTTCAACTAATGTGCACGCCAGAGTAGTCCGAAGGTAGTCAAAAATTATAATAATGTCTTTGTATTCTATCCAATGTGTGTATTTGGTCGCCAGATGTTGACCATCGAAAAGGTTGATCACTACTCTGACCTTCACTGCTTCGTTTTCTTCTTCTGCTGTTTTGAACCCATGATATACCAATCTTTGCGGATAGTATGGGTTTTCAAGTACACTACTTGTGGGAATAATTTTTGTTGGGCTTCCCCAAATTTTCCCACATTGCTGTTGTCTCTGTGCCCAAAAAATATACATATCATGTGTTCCACTAACAATAACGGTTGTGAGTGAGATACTTTCATGTAACTGCAGTACTAAAAAAATCCATGGAGCCTGTGGGGTGCATCACCTCAAGTTTTTTGCTTTTACTGTTATTTTCGTTTATTCCTGTGCGCTTGGTGCCTTTGGACACTGCAGATTCAGGTCTGCTACCCTTTGATGCGTTCACCCAATTCTGAACTTTTTATTAGTTAAGCTCACCTCACCTGTTATTGATTATCAAATTGTTCTGATTGAATAGAATCATTTACTAAAAGTGATAGTACTCAGAAAGAAAAGCTCTTTTCCAAGATATTCCCCAAAAAATTGTCTATTTAAACTGTCAAAACACACCGAAAAAATTTATGGTCAATTCTCCTATTGTACTTAAAAATCTTCCTGCGTTTATAATTATTTAGAATTAAAAATTAAGTTTAGAATTTTTCCTTGCCAAGCCCCAATGACATCTGTAATTTGGCCCTGCTGCCTGCATATTGACTGGGTTGTACCAGCCTTCTTAATGGTATCATTTGTTGAAGCAACTTGGGCCTATTGTATCATGGCCCTTAAAAATTTTTCTCTTCATGGCATCTTTAACATCATTTTTGAGCGGCAATTCCTGGGTATTCTGGCTCACCTTTTGGGTGTTTTTGCATCCTGACTGGCAGGCCAATCTCTACTTTATCTGCCGTTGCTATGACATATTTGACCATCAATTGATTCTGTCCAGTTTACCCTCCTAGTTGAGAAGGGTGATGCAGCGGTCACTATCCTCTTATTAATGTTCAGTTAGTAGCCTGCCTTTGATTGATTGTCTGGTCAATTGCTAATTTTATAAGCAGTTCCCAAATGGCTTTGGAGGAATTCCTGATGTTCAAATTGTCCATCACCCTTTCCTTTCCCTTTGGTCTACTCTCAAAATCGTAACTTCACAATTGAATCTACCAACTAGGTCTTGGGTTCTGTTCCAAATGCTGAACCAGTATACCCTTTGGTCCCAGGTCCCGCTAGACACCTAGGTCTTAGTTGGTGCTCTCTGAATCAACTGTCTTCACAATCTCGTTGGTGTCTGCAGAAATGACCGTATCTGCCAATAAACAAAATTCCGCTAACCTTTATTGCCAGTAAATATTAGTATTAGCTCATCAAGTATCCTCAAGGCTTTGGTTAATAATGGAGCCGATGCTAACTTCTTGAGTCTGCAGTTGGCTCAGCAGTTTGATCTTGAACTGGACTTGGGTCCTGCAGTGATAGTTGCCTCTTCAGCCTCTCAGCCAACTTATAAAGCACATCGCCCAGTACCCTTCTCAGTTCACCAGTTTCTATGATCGCTTCTCAGCAATTCCTAACCTAGTGTTTCCAGTAATTTTGGGTGTGGGTTGGTAGCATCGTCAGCATGTGAAAATTTACCTTGAATCTAATATGCTGTCATTCTCCAATGGTCAGGCGGAGGGTGAGTTTCCCTTATTGGATACCCTTACTACAAAACAAGGCTGTGGATCAGTTACATCTCTCGTTTCTCCCATGGGTCTTCCGCCAAATTTTTCAGCAGCATTGATGTGATATCAAAGTATCTTTGATCCTGAGAAGGCGGACCGCCTTCCCCAACATATGGAATTTGACTTGGGTTTTTGGACAACAATTCAGGTGGTGAATATAAACTTCCCGCTGTACCTGTATACAGAGAAGGAGGAGGCTTTCTCTCAATGCATGGTTAGATCAACATGCCAAGAAGGGTTGGGTGTTCCAGAAAACATCCATGTTGCCTCTTTCTTTTTTTTGCCAAGAAGGCAGATGGTTCCCTTTGTCCCTGCTGGATTACGGCTACTTTAATAAGATCACAGTCCATGACTCCTATCCACTGTCTTTGGAACAGACAATCAGCCAAGCGATTTCCAAGTTGCACGTGTTCTTAAAAATTGATCTGTTTAATGCCTTTAATCAAATTTGGGTGACATAAGGTCAGAAATGCTTACCACTATCCAGACAAAATGAGACATATTCCAATTTTGAGTTATGACTATAGGGCTCAAGAATGCACCTGCAACATTCCAAAGGATGACTGATAATGTGCGGGTGATATCCAGATCTCCTGCGTGATTGCATATATTGATGATATCTTGGTACACATCCCTACTCCCAAATAACATTTGAAGGACTTGGATGCAGTAGTGACTGCCATGCAAAAGGCAGGTCTGTTCGTCAAGCCATCAAAATGCGAGTTTTATTGGGAAGAAGTTACCATTTTGGGTAATATTATCCTAAGATGGCTACACTATCTTACCCAGAAAACTGGATACCATCTGCAAGTGGCCCAATCCAACGACGCAGAAGCAATTGACAAGCTTCTTTTGGCACCATTATATTCCTGAAAAAGTTATCTCCCACCCTATCCCAGTTAGCAGACCACTTAATCCACTCATGGGAAAGAACATCCCATTTTTCTGGACTCCCAAGTGCCTGCAAACATTCGATTCAATTAAGGAGGTATTCTTATTGCCACCCATCCTTAAGCCCTTAGAACCTTATAAATTCTATATTGTAGCATGCAATGTGTCTTCTGCCGCGGTAGGGGCTGTCTTGCTCCAAGAGCACGATGGGTTTTAACACCCAGTTACTTATTTCTCCTGCAAGTTTTCTTTCACTGAGCAATCCTGTACAATCTATAACAAGGAGCGGGCAGTTTTGGCGTGGGCCTATTCCCACTGGAGGTATCTCTTTCAGGGCGCCCAACATGAGTTGACTTGAAAACAAACAACCAAGCTCTCCTTTATTTCTGCAAGCCACAGAAGTTAGCATCTTCAGGCTCATACTTACCAGTATTTGTGCAGTTTCAACTTTAAATATGAGTTTATGAAAGGAACATTAAATGTCCTCCCCAATTTCCTTAGCTGCAACCCCGCACTTTGTCCAGCTGACTTAGATGAGGCAGATCTCATAATGGTCATTCCCCCTGTTAAAATCTGAGGATTGCTTGCTTGATAAATTAATTTGTGCAAACTTAATCAGGATAATAGTTCAGCCAAATGATCCTTGATTATGACAGTAGTTTACCGTATTTTAACTGTTTGGAAACTCACTAGGCTTATTCAAATTGCCTCAACTCTTCTGGCTGATTTTAGGCTCATTTTTCCCTTCATAATTGGGAATTTTTATGAGGCAGGCAAAGAACAAGCTGTGGATCCTGAGATCCCAGCTTGCCAACACTCTATAAAAAGACTATAGATAAAAACCAATAAGAAGATTAAATAAAATAGATTTTTATTTAGCTATATTTCTTATAATTATTCATTAAGCCAGGCGGTGGTATTTATACCTCTAGGGCATCTCCTGGCCACATTCAAGCACACAATCTCATCAGATTAATTTCCACCTCAGTTTGGCCCTTGAACTGAACAACTGAAACATATTTCTAGGTTTATTAGTGGCAATATACTCTTGAAATCAGGAGGATTTCAAGTACAAAAATTACAATAAGAACGTGCAAAATTGTCCTAGGATTAAATCAATTTAAGTTTTGTTATACTGCTGATGGTATGCATCTTCTGTGAAATTATGGAGCTTATTGAATAAAATAATGCCTCCCTAATTGGGATGTCAGCAGGCCTTCCTTGATAGCACTAGGTACTTCTATTCAGTTAGTCCATGTACAAGTGCTATTGTTCTGATTATGCAGATTGACATAAAAAATTTGCCTTAGGCGGAAAATAATTCTTAGGAACAGCACAATTTATGTTTTTGTCATACAGCTGATTAAAATGACTCCCTAATCATGATGTCAACTGGCCCTCTTAATAGCACTAGATATTCCCATTTGGGAAGTCCATGTGCAAGTGCTATCATGCCAATTACAAGGATTGACATACAAAAATTTTGTCTAAGGTGGGAAAAGGATTACGTTCCTTTGTCTATCTGTTCATAAGATTTGTAGATGTTATCTCTGGGTCGATCTCAAATGATTTCTCATGATGAATCTTTGACCTTGGTCCTGGTTAATTGGGACAATTGCCAAGTTTTGATGCAGTGGCAATTGGCCCTAATGGTCAAGTGTATTCAGCTTGAGATTTTTATAGAATAATCAGATTGAACTAACATTGAGTTAATTGGCCCAAGCCATGTTGTTGCAATAGCTTTAAGTTGATAATTGGAGTATTAGCTTGAGCATTGGGAGGATAATCAGACCAATATGTTTGTTGTCAAAGAATTTATTCTTGGGTCAACCACCAGAATCTGGCACCCCCACTCAGATCTTGGCCCTTGTTCCTCCCATGGTTTCAGCAGCAAATATAGCTCCATATGCGCCTTTTACTTCGCAGATTTATTGGCTCAGACAGCCTTCATGGAAGGTGTGGAACTTTTGGAGCAATTGTCCCTCTCTTCTTCCAAGCATTTCCCTATATTCTTTGTCAGAGGGTCTCATCCAATTTTGGTCAAGGGTGTGGGTCTCTACCCTTCTCCAAGCTTAAGTAATTCAGGCCCATCAAGTCTTTCTGCGGTTGGCCACCTAGGGAATAGGAAGTTCATCAATTTAATCAAGCGATTCTACAACTAGATTGTCAAAGAATGTCACAGCTTAGATTGCGAACTGTGTAACTTGCGCATGTAGCCAAATAAGACCAAACTGGTAGGAAAGGTCTCTTAAATCTCTAGCAACAGGCAGAGGGTCCATGGACATCAGTGTCCTTAGTTTGTAGTTGATCTATCAAGCTCCAAGGGGTTTACAGCGGTTATGGTGGACATAGACCGCTTCACTAATTTTTCCCTATTTATCTCATGCTCCTCCGCCATTACTTCTAAAGAAAAAACCCATTTCTTTGTGCGCCATGTGTTCTCAATGTTTGGACTCCCTCAGGTGATTGTCAGAAACTACGGGCTTCAATCTATGACCCATTTTTAAAATGAGCCTTTGGCAATTTTGAATATCACACTTTGTCATTATACTGTGTGCCATCAACAGTCAGATGGCCAGATGAGCTGGTCAACCATATCCTAGAACAGTACTTATGGTGATATGCTGCAGTCACTCAGGATACTTTGGCGGATGACCTTTCCCTCACCCAGTTTTTGTATAATAATGGAGCACAGACGTCCATAGTTTCACCCCATATGAGGCTACAAGGTGTGGCAGAAAAGCAATGAGACTGGGAACACTGCAAGCGATCTGGCGACGCTGCGCTGTTGTCCTTGACAAAGCACGTGTATCAGCCCCCTCCCATCTCTCAGTGCGAGTTTCAACTCCTTCCGTTAACTACGTGATTGTTGTGACTGCTATTAGTGAAGTTGTGTTTTGGTTGTGCGTCACGCAAAATGGAACAGCGTAATTTGGAGCAACGTTGTGCCATTAAATTTTGTGTTAAGCTTGGAGAATCGGTAAGTGTGACGTTTGAAAAGTTAAAACAAGCGCATGGGGAACATTCTTTATCCCGAGCTCAAGTTTTTCGCTGGCATAAATCATTTTTGGAAGGCAGAGAACACGTTGAAGATGAACACCACTCAGGGAGGCCTTCAACTTCTAAAACTGACGAAAACATCAAACGTGTGAACACTCTTGTGAGATCAGAACGTTGATTAACATTAAGAATGTTGAGTGTAGACTTAAATTTGAACAGATTTACCGTTCATCAAATTTTGACTGAACATTTGCACATGCGAAAGGTCTGTGCCAAAATGGTGCCACAAACCTCACAATTGAGCAGAAGGACAATTGAAAAAACAAGTGTCTTGATCTTCTTGACAGAATCGCCAATGAGCAAGATTTCTTTAGTCATGTAATCACAGGTGATAAATCATGGATTTTTCAATATGATACTGAGACCAAGAGGCAAAGTGAGGAGTGGCACACTGCGAGTTCTCCTCAACCAAAGAAAGCTTGAATGAGCAAATCGAAGATCAAATCAATGCTGATTTGTTTTTTTGACAGAAGGGGAATCGTCCAGAAAGAATTTGTTCCTCCAGGACAAACTGTCAACCAAGTTTTTTATAAAGACGTCCTTGAAAGGCTTAGAAAAAGGGTCATTCGTGTGAGACTGGACATTACAGACAAATGGATGCTCCATCATGACAACGCCCCATGTCACACTGCCCTCTCCGTCACAGAATTTTTGACCTCAAAAGGCATTCCTGTGGTTCCCCAGCCCCCCTATTCACCTGACCTCAGTCCCTGTGACTTTTTCCTATTTCCTAAACTGAAAAAGGCCCTTAAAGGACGGCCTTTAGGGACTCTAGAAAACATCCAAAAGAGTGTAATGGACATGCTACAGACTTTAAGGTTGAAGAATTCCAGCGCTGCTACCAACAGTGGGAACAACGTCTCCATCGGTGTGTAGCTGCCCAAGGGAACTACTTTGAAGGGGATAAGATTTATGTTTGGAAAAAATAAAAACTTTGGTAAGTAAAAATCAGTCTCATTACTTTTCTGCCACACCTCGTATCTTGGTGTATAATTCTTCATTATTGGTTGGCCATGCTTCCACTCAGAGTTTAATGGCTGCAGATGAACATGTCCAGCACATTTGGGCCATGCAGTCCTTAGTTCAGGAGCACTTAACTAAGGAAATAAGTGATAATAAGCAGTACAGATTGGAAGCAGCTCCAGGCGCACGGGATAGAAGTAGGCTCCCATGTCATGCTTGACACGTGGCACTTGGGCGTGCAGATGCCACCACATAAGTTAGCCAACAAGCGCTCCGGCCCCCACCTGGTGGAAGAGGACTTGGGAAATGATGCAATCCGTTTAATCTTGCCACCCCAAATGAAGCAACACCCAGTCTTCCATGTGTCTTAGTTGTCCCTTTAAGAGGTGATCCTCTTGAACCACCAAGCCTATTGTGATCAAGGGAGCTAAGACAGCCAAAGTTGAGGGCATCCTGGCTTCATGCTCTTCCTGCCAATCAGTCTAATATCTCATTGCATAGGAAGGAAGTTTAAACATACAAAGACAGCTGGGTTGGCGCTTTAGACTGAGCCAACTGCTCAGAGCTCATTGAGGCTTTCTATGTCACACATCCCATTGCTCCCTGTCCTCCCCAAAAAAATCGCTACACTAATGGTGATTAAACTTCCCAAGGCCCATATAAATGTGGCCCTCGCTCAATTTCCCCTGTGGTGTCGCCCTCCTTTAGCAAAAGGGAAAGGTAATGTAAGTCCAGAGGAGTGCTCCCTCAATTTGGACCAGGTGGCGTTCCCGTTTTACATCAAAAATGGTCCAAAAAGGCCAACTGCCCTCTCGTCACACAGGGTGACCTAGCCCATGTGGTGAACAAGTAATGGATAACAGCTTACCATTTATGGATCCCGCCATCAGTCCTGGTATTAACTTAAAAGAATTGATATAATAAATCAAAAGGATTTGTACCAAACTTTTGGTTAGTCAGAATTATCTAGGGATGAAAGGTTTGACTAAAGTTAAGGACACTGAGCCTTTAGCATCAAATCCTGAGAGCCCCAAATTAATGATAACAAATCCCGATGTGCATGCATTTTCTGATAATGAACTGTCAAGTGTCATATTGGTGGAAAAGCTCGCCAATGGCATTGGGCCATTAAGATTTGCAACCCACAGTTAAAAACCCTCCTTGGAAACACCATAACCTTTGTATAATAATTTCCACTTGGCCAAAAAGATGACGGAGTGACTAGGTGCAGGTGCGTTGGGTACCCCAAACCTGGTCTCAACCTCATGGGACCACCCCTTCGTGGAGTGGCCCTTGAGAAGTTCCCACAGACCTTTGGGTGAGACGCCATTAATTTAGTCATCAATATCAAAGAAAATTGACAAATTGGTTGCCAGTGGACAAACTGACAGTGACTCATCCTGTCATTAACAATTTCGAAGTCAGTTCAAAATAATTTGTTTTTCTCATCCCCTCGCCCAAAGTTCGCTGGAATAGGTCTAATTTCAAGGGCCCCAATCCCACGTTTTCGAAGATATTCCTTAGAGAAATCATCTAATTTAAACAGTCATAACAAACTGAGAAAATTGATGGACAATGCTCTTATTTTACTTAAATAAAAATCTTCTCACGTTTGTTTTTATTTAGAATTAAAATTAAGTTTAGAATTTTTCCCTTGCCAAGCCCCATGACATCTGTAATGTGGCCCTGATGCCTGCATATTGACTGGGTTAGCCCAGCTATATCTTAGAGTATCTTTTGTTAAGGCCACTTGCGTATTGTGTCATGGCCTTAGAATTGTTTCACTTAATTTCAACTTAAACTTCATTTGAGCGGCAATGCCCATAGTATTCTAGATTTCCTTTTAGGTGTTTTTTCATCTTGACTGGCAGGCCAATTCCTCTTTATCTGCCGTTGCTCTGACTTTGCTTCTCACAATTTGGGAAGTGAGGACAGAATTCCTGAAGGTGTTAATCAATTATCATACTTGTAATGCTTCCATATTGGATCTAGTTTTTGGCGCCTTCAGGGTAACATTCTGTTTGTAATGGTTTGAAAGTCAAACTGTCAAAGATCAATTCAGGATCAGGCATTTTGAGTCACTCATCATCTAAAATCCTAACAACGCCCCCATCAAGATCCTGTCATGGTTTATAAGGCCAAAGGAAGCATCCATTTACTCGATTAATTACTGTCCCATGATTGACATCAGCAATAGAGTACTCTTATTCACCTATGATGACCATATAGAAGTTCTGGACCAAAGAACGTAGAGCTTATTCTATTAACACCTGGGTCAATTTTCTTAAAAGAGAATGAGGTTACATAATTAAAAAATTGGCAAGGAGGGTAGGAGGTAATTAAATCAGGATGTCTACCTTTCTATGGTGGTGACAATGCCTTGCATGGCTTGGGCTTGAATCCGGACAATTTCATCAGCTAAAGTCCTCGTGGTTAAACAGATTTCTCAAATATGGAGGTCTAAAGCAATGGCTGAACGCAACTTGGTAGCTGATGATCACGCCCATATAGAGCTTTGGAGGGGGACATCTTAATGAATCGATGGTAGCTTATTCTGTAAGCAAGCAAAGCGCTGGAAAGTAAATAATTTTAGCAAGCATTATTGGAGGCGGCCTCTTCTGAAAAATAGAGACAAGGGTTCCATTAGAGCGTTCCACCACCCCATTGGTTGATGGGTTGTAAGGACGGAGAAAACTCTGGTTAGCAACAAAAAGCGAAGTAAGTTCTTATACTACCTGTAGAGTAAAAGTTAATCCATTATCTGAAGGCAAAGTTTGTGGTTATCCATGATGAGTAAAAAGGATCAAATAACCCTAGAGCTGTGGCTTTTGCAGTGGCAGAGGGTACCAAAAAAAGCTTTACCCATTTGGTCTTATGGTCTACGTCTAAGAGGAGATATTTAGGGTATGCAGCCAAGTGGGTGGAGGGCCTGCTACATCAATACTAACGACATTTAAAGGACCATCAGGCCAACAACTGAGTGTTATAATGAGGACTGGCCCAATCTTGGGATTGAAAAGTCTTTCAAGCTTCCAAAACCTCTTGGATGTTTCCACCATTTGGTTACAGTAACATTTCTTTAGCCACTCATGAGTCTTATACACTGCTCCATGTCACAAAATCACATGTCTCTCTAGGATAACGTTGGTTCATTAGGAAGGGTGGATGTAGGGGAGTCATTTCTATTTGACCACTTTCTATAACAGCCCATCCTTGATCTGAGTATCTCAGGCCATCTTTTGGAGCTCAGTTGGATCTTGGGAGTTTCCTATTCCCAGCGTCCTTTTCAGCCAATTAGATCGTACAGTCAGTCTTCCTTGTAAGTAAGGCAGCCATTAGTGACAATTTTGAGAGAACATCAGTATTCTGGTAAATCGCTCTCATGCAATGTACAATTTTGAAATCGTAGCTCTGCAGTCGTTAGGTCCATCTGACTAAATGGCCATTATGGGTCCTTCATCTGCTGAAGCCAATAAAGCGAGGAAAGATCAGTAATGATGGTGAAGTGGGTGCTGTAGAGATAGGGCCAAAATGCTTGATCGCTAAAAAAACAGCCAAGTATTCTCATTTGGTAATTATATAGTTCCATTCGCCCTTGTTCAAGGTTTTGTTGAAAAAAGATACTGGACGATCAACCAGGTTTTTATAATGCTGGGTATGATGCCCCAATGGCGACATCACTTACATCTGTGATTAAAAAGAAAGGGAGACTGAAAAGCAGATGAGATATATAGTTTAGTGCAAAGAGCGGTCCTCAACGCATTAGAAGACTGTTCTTGTTCTAGTCATCATAAAAAAGGTTACTCTCTTATGAAGAAGCAAAATAGAGGCTTAGCCAATTGGCAAACTGAGGAATAGGTTGATGATAATAACCCACCAGCAAAGGAACACCTGGATATCCCTCAGGCTCTGGGGCACGATAACTTTTTAATGGCGTTGAATTTTTCAGTACAGACTGGATGCCATCTTTTTTAAACCTTATGTCCAAGTAGCACCATCTTAGACTGTAAAAGGAGAACTTAGAAAGTTTGAGTTTTAACAAAGCCTTCCTGAGCTGATTGAAGACTTCCCAAAGGTGCTCCATATGATCATTGAAAATTCACGAGAAGACAGTTATAATATCAAGGTATCTAAGGGCACGTGATAACTTTAAACCCATGAGGATCCGTCCATGGTGAGTTAGAAAGATGGCCGGTGATTTACAAAGGACTGGGGCATCCTTATGCGTTTTATATAGCCCTTTGTTGGCTCATGAGCGTGCACTTGGCTCAGTCTTCAGGGTTGATCTCCACTTGCCAATATCCATTGGCAAGGTCCATTGCAGAAAAGTATCACGATCTGGTGAGCAGATGGAGAAAGTTGACAGACAAAGGGTAGAGAATTACTGTTTTTTTGATGATGGAGTTCAGCCATGGATATTCCATCACCTCATGATGAATGCCACCCTTCTTTAAAGCCAATAGTAGAGGGGAGGATAAGAGAGGCATGAAGGCACCACTAGTATGGCCTCAAGTAGCTGTTTGAGTTCTTACGCCACCTAGGCCTCTTCAACCTTACTATTTTGGTAAAGTCAGTATGAAAGGGAGGGCTTCCCCAGCTCCACATGATGTAGAACCTCACTCATATATCCAAAAACATAGGTTGAGGGAAAAAAATATCTAAATACTCTCTAATAATTCTTTGAGTTTTAAGAGCCCCAAGGAGCTCCAAGTGTGGCAACTATTATGGGATGAAAACCTGGGGTACTGCCCCTGACCACACTAGGGCTGCGCAAATCTAAGCACCACTTAAATTGTGGGCTTGACAGCAATTAGGAGTAGCTCACGCTACCCCCTAAAATGACATATGCCCGCCCTGTTTAAGTACTGGTAAGCTTGTCTGCATGAGCCAGAACAGGCTATATGCCTCTCATCCCCCTTGCGGGGGACAAGACCTGATGACCCCCAGGTTTAAGGCCCCTGATGGGGAGAAGCCTAAGACTTCCCCTTTGCCAACTGCATTCTTTTAATGGGGATGATGCTCTCCGGTTCCTTTTTGTCCAGGAAGCCTTGGAGTCCTTTCAGATCAGCCTTAATTGTTATGTATGATCAAACTTTGCTACCAGCCAGCTCATGCTGACTGAATTGGAAGCTAGCTGAGCTTCAGACCATCTTGGCAAATTGCAGTGTTTATTTTAGGCGGATGAACCAAAGCTCAGCCAACCAGGATTGCCCCTAACTTGTCCTGGGATCTGCACCCGCGCAACCCCAGCTTGTGGGCAGGCCGTTTGACAGGCGCCTTACCCAACTCATACCCCCCTTCCTGCCCTTATTCTCCCCTCAGGGAGTGGTAGACACTCGCAAGAACAGGTTGGCACAGTCATCAATACCATCCCAAACTTCTTTCAGGCCACTACAGGACCTAACCAACGTGCCTCTCTGTAATCTGGTGTTAGCTACTCACCCATGTTTCCACAGGCTTTTCCTGGTTGCGCCATATGGAGGCCCCAGCTTACTCTTTTTAACCCACCCTCTAAAATTCTTGAGTCTGGCACTGTTGTTCCTCAGTGAGCTCCTTTATGATATGGATGTAGACTAGAGCCACTCATGAGGGCGTCTCCAAACCAAAATCCCTCAGTCTTTAAAATGAGGACATCGTCAACAGCCTCTACTGGTTAAAGTGGATATATGCGGCGTAAATGGGCCTAAACCTTAGGTTTGTTGGTAAAATTAGCTAACAACACTGATATAAATTGGCATAGATATGATCGAGAATCCTTGGACAGGTTAGAGCCTTCATGGAGGACAGGTTATCTATACATTGGATCTCCAGCAGTTATTTGAAGAAAATGTTAACATGGATTTGGATATCAAAAACTTTGAACTTCAGAGGTATAGTGGTCATTCTAATAGAATATATCAGCATGCCATAGTTTAGATTAATGGGTGGCAGGGGGCAACCGGACATGGGAGCCCCTTATGTGGGACTTTAGTCAATTAATTTTGGCTCTCATTCTATAGTAGGCACGCCTGGGCCTTAACCTCCGCTTTGGAGTTTTGGTAAGTTTTGAAGATTAGGGGAACCCAATGTCTCAGTTGGGATAGAAATCTTTCATCATAATATACCACCGTGGAGTAGTCTCAGAAAAACAAAGTTCTGAAGAGAAGTTTATAGCTCTGTTTATTCAGCATGATGGCAAGCGTATCTACATTAAAGCGTCCAAAATTAGATAGGAGGGAAAAATAGGCCCCTATGATCATGTTCACTGTGGTCCAGCCATGCCTTACTCCATATAATGTGGCAAGTCTGATGCGATCTTGATACGTTTCATCAACTTGGACGAAATAACATTCACTGAGGAACTACTATCAACTATGGCAAGAACCAGAATTTTATTGCCTTGAACAGTGATGCAGGTAACCAGAATTCCAACTGTGGAGGTAGCATGAGAAATATGGGAGAGTCATTGGAATAATATTATGTAGTACCAAAATTCTTTATTATCAACAGGCATTAAAACTTTTTTCAGGTAAGAGAGCTTCAGGTTTATATAAAGATCAATGATAAATTATGGGGCTTTGTAGGAATGTCGGTATGGAGCGCTTTATCCATCATAATGACGGCCCTTTTCCCGCATCTTTGCCAAGTAGTTTTCATCGTATATTAGTGCTGTCAGAAGCCATTACATTAAATATATTGATTTTGAGGTGTCTTCTGGTTTTTACAACATGGACCCAAGGACGGTTTGAAGAAACTGAAGCTGTAGCCTTGGAGTGCAAAGTATATGCAGGAATCTTGTTAAGTGATTCCTTATTTCTTAAGTGCATGTAAAACCGTTACTTTAGCTGATCATATGCATTTGAACTTCGTGATGAGACCCTAACGCAGAGATGATAGCAGTAATGGCATAGTCCAAGTTAATATGATTTGTGGTCACAAAGGGTTGCGCTTGGATGTAGAAATGTCTGGCGAGCTCCACAGGGCTCTCCCCTTAGTTTAGGTGGATACCCATTGACGCTTTGTTTTTTATTGGCCAGGGATATGATTCCTGCCAGATTCTTGGACTAAGGCAGTCCAGACCTGCTCCCAGGTGTGAAATTCTTTTAAATGGGGACTCATAATCTCCTGGGTGGTACTGTTAAGGCAGGATTAGATATGCTTCATTTTTTGCTGATTATTGGCCTCTTCCATGGAACTTTTTATGCATATAATAAAGAGACAAAAATTTCCTTACCAGGTGAACTTCTCCTAAAACTAGGTCTAAAATTAGTTATAAAAGGATTAAAAAGGGTATTAAAACCAGAAATTGGTGAAGGCTTGGCAATTCTAGTTTCCTCATATTTGTGGGGGCCTGCTGATCCAACTGTCATCTTAGGCCCTTGAGACCTCTTAGATATCATCCCAGTTTCAGATGAGGGAGAAAATAGAAGCCTTGTGAGCAACTGGCTATCATAAGCCTTGAATATTGGCACGCTGAAGAAGAATCTTACTTTCTAGATTCTTCAAGTTGGTGTCAAACCCTTGGCAGGTTTGTTCAAGCTGGAAAATGAGCCTATTGGTAAGCTTGTTGGAGATTCTAAGATTATCTTTTTCATCTGACAGCGCCTCAATAATGACCCTAGGGTTTAAGGAGACCGCATTTATCAAATTTTACATCCTTAGGACGTGTTTCATATCTGATCCCATAAGGTGGATAGGGCTGCCAAGATGTCCTTTCTCCAAGGGTCATCAGGGTCAGATGAAGTAGACACTGCGAGGCCAGTGGGCCCTTGAGGCCCGCAGGGGAATTTCAGGCCTTTAAGGTCCCACACTCCCATAGGTGAGGTCGCCAGAGGCCTGTTACTGGTAGTGCTGATAGAGTCCAAACCAGGTCTTCAACCTGTGGAGGCGTTGGTTCCAAGAAGCCTCAATGAGTGTGCATTCTGGCGAAGCTGGTCTTTGAGGTAGTCTAAATTTCCTCAATCCAACACCTTAATCTAGTTTTAGACTTCATTAAATAATTGGAGGCAATTTTAAAATGGCTTCTCCGTTGTTGTAGACATTGGAGGAGGCTGCGTTATGGAAACTGACAACATGGGAGTACAAAGTTTGAGTAAGCCTTAATTTTCAGGAATGTTAATGATGATGCTACCTGACAAAATGCATGAGGTGATGAATAGAACGATAGACGAAATTTTGAAGATAGCGCTTGGTCCCAAGGTCAGTTCTCATGATGGTAGTTGGGCTGAGGTATATAGGTCTCGCTTAGTAGAACGCACTGAAGAAGCGCAGGAGCAACTTAAGTGGCCTCCAGCAGAATATATTCAAGTATACACTGTTAATAATTTCGTTAAGGTTCTCAAACTGAAGTTAGTATTGATCACCAACAACTTAGAGTTAACTGGAACGTGGCCCAGTATTCTAAGCTTTCAGGCTGCATGGACAGTACTTTATATTATGAGGTACTAATCCATATAGTGATTCTTCTCAACTGATCACTAGGTTGACTTTCTTGACTGCTAGTATTCTACAAATTCATGATAGACGTTCTCACTAAGACATCTTTGAGCTTTAAAAGCCGAGGGGCTCCTAGTGCAGACAACTATTATGGGATGAAGGCCTAGGGTACTGCCCCTGAGCATACTAGGGCTGCGCAAATCTAAGCATTACTTAAACTGTGGGATTGACAGCGATTGGGAGTAGCTCACGCTACCCCCTAAAATGACATATGCCCGCCCTGTTTAAGTACTGGGCAGCTTGTCTGCACCAGCCAAGACAGGTTATATGAATCTCATCCCCCTTGCGGGGAACAAGGCCCAATGACACACAAGTTTAAGGCCCCTGAGGGGCGAGAAGCCAAAGCCCTCTCCTTTGTAAACTGATTTTTTAGCGGAGTTATGCTCTCTGGTCCCTTATTGTCCAGTTAGCCTTGGAGTCATTTTAGTCAAATGCAACTTTCTTGCATGATCACATTCGCCACTAGCCAGCTCATGATGACATTACTGGAAGCTAGCCAAGCTTCAGGCCAACTCAGCAAACTGTGGCATTTATTGTAGGCAGGTGCATCCAAGTGCAGCCATCAAAATTGCCCCTCCCTTGTCCTGGGGTCTGCACCCGTGCAACCCTAGCTTATGGGGTTGCCGTTTGAAAGGCGCCTTGCCCGACTCATACCCCCTTTCCTGCCCTTATTCTCCCCTCAGGGAGTGCTAGACACCCACAATAACAGGCTGGCACAGTCATCAGTACCATCCCACACTTTTTTCAGGCCACTACAGAACCTAACCAACGTGCCTCTTAGGTTCTGGTGTTAGCTACTCACCCATGTTTCCACAAACTTTCTCCAGTTGACACATGGAGGCCCCAGCATACCAAAACTAGCTCACCAGGCACTAGGACATCTTAGGAACTCCTGTAGTGAGCACTACTTTTCTTAGTGTAACATCCTCTTGACTGACGCTAAAGTTTGAAAATGGGCTTGAAGCTGAAAATAAGTGTGGAGGTTAAAACCTGAAAGACGGGGCAATTGTAAACTAAATTATGGAGTTAGAAAGCTTCAATATTTATAAGGTTTGAAAGGAAATGGTGCCTCAAGGACCTTCGTGGCATCATATGATATGATCTTTAAATGCCTTCAGATCAGCCGCATGTTTGGTACCCTCATTTTGCTGCATTATCCTCATGACTTCAGCGGTGAAGGCCATACCTCTTAAAATTTGTGAAGCGAAGATGGGATTCCTGAAGGTTTTTCCATCAATTATTGAATTCTTAATGCTTTCAGATCAAGTTTTAGTTTCAGCGCCATCATGGTATAGCTCCTTTCACATTGTTTCTAGAGTTAATCTTTCAAGGCTCTATTTGGGAGCAGGATTTTGCTCACAAATCATGTCAAATCCTGCTAGTAATAAAATGGTCCCATATAACATGGTATTGAAAATAGAGATAGCAATAATATTTTAAGCACTCTGTTTTTTATGATGTAGTTTCGCTTAAATCTTTTCATGATATTGATATAATGTGCAAGGAATGGGATATTAAGTTTATAATATTTTATGCAGGATGGCCTATAGAAATATTACTAGTGTCAATAGAAAGAAAATACGGTTTTAAAAGTTATAGCTAACAAGAACAGTGGAATGGGTAAAGGATGGGCATAACTAATATGAGAAATTTTCTTCTCATTTTTGTAAGGGCGCTCATTTTTAGCAGGTAGACTAAGTTTTTAGTCACATCTGAAAAGTGAATAATAAAAATAAAATTCTTATCCAACTATTTTTAAGAACACTTATATAACAAAAATTTTAGTGTTGGTGTATAATAGTTTGAATTGACTTTTTCATTCACCAAAGAAAATCTATGATTAAACCCTTATTGCTTAAGAGATTCATCTTATGCTAAAAGAGGCTATTTTATAAGCTTTAATTTCAGTGATCTTGACATAGACACTGAAAGAAGTCCTTGAGATGAGCCAAAGCTTGCGATTGATAATTTGAGTAAACAGTTATATCATTAAATTATACTAACAAGCGGAAATAGTCTGGTTATTAAGTAATCTCATATGGCTTTTTGAAAGGTGAAAGGGGAATTTTATAGCCCCTATGGCATCCTCTTAGGTCCAATAATCTCTCACTAAAGATAAGGTAACATTTCTCAAGGCCTTTAAGGGAAAATTGATCTTCCAGTAACCTCTGGTGAGGATCATTAGATAAATATCTCAACTTAGACATAGTCATAAGGAATTGTCTATCATAAGAAGGGGTTAACTATCTTTCCTAGTGATATAACTATTTGATGATAGTACATGTTGACTCAATGTACTCCCTTATTATAGTAAAAAAATTAGCAAATAAAGGCTGGCCTTTTTAACTATTTAAGTAATGCCACATCGTAGCTGCTCTATCTTGAGAGCCACTTAAAGTTCCTGCAATTTGAACTTTCAATAAGCGCAGGCTTTTATTGATTGATAATTTTCAATTTTGATGTGACAGGTTACTACTGTCGTTTTCCAATAGTCACTAGGTTCCTTAAAAATATCCTTATACTCTTCTAATAGGTCGGTATCATCTTTTAGATGTATAAATAAAAATTCTTTTATTTAACTTTTCTCTAAAGCATTTCCCAAGGGTCTCAAGCCCAAATGCTATAAGAGTACAAAGCCTATAAAATCATCAGCCTGGTCAATATGGTATAGATATACAATGAGATAGGTGGCATGATAAGGGATGTGTATTGCAGTTTCTAGTAAAAGTCACCAATAACATATAAATAGAATATTCATAGGCAAGATATAAAAACTTTTCCAATGCTAGAGTTTTTTATCTGAGTTATCTTAAGAAAAGATTTTTTGAAGATGAGTGTATACAATATGAACTAGTATGCATGAATCCACTATGAATTTTAAATGTAGAGGTATAGAGATGGAAGATAGATCATATATGAAAATTCTATCATTGTTAATAACAATACTATGGGGTAACCTTGTATTTGGCTCTTATGAAATGTTACTCTATATATATGAATTTAGAGGTAGGATACTAAATAAGACATTGATGATTTTTTTGAGTTTTTCAACTTTTTTAGAGGAAATTTAAAGTTGATGGAACATGGTACCTAAAAGAGAAAAAATGTTCCTGAGGTTATTTTATACAGTTGAACTCCCTCATTTATACTTTAATAAATATCATAGCTGCTGTTCTGCAGGGTAATAGCAGAATTAGTTTATGAGAAGCTTTTTAAACTTATGGGGTTAAGGTCAGTTAAGCTCTAATGGCTATTGTGAGTTAAACTCTTACGATTAAAAACTCATCTTCATGTATTAAATAAGTAGCCAATTTTAATTGTTTTTGAGTTGTTAAAATAAACAGAGACCAGATTCTTTTGTCTACAATGGCTAAAACAATTACTTTCTAAAAGCTACCTCTGCTTAAGCAACAGATGATCAAAACTGGAGATCTATAGATAATAGGCAGTTAAAGAAGCTTGTACTGAGGTCCATTGAGGTTTTTTGGGTTGTCCATTTTTGAGGTTTTGATTGCTAAAATGTTTCTTTTCATTCAGATTTTGTCTTAATAGTGGACTGATAATCTTATATTGATGGGCAATAGACCAATGTTAGAGTAGTATAGATTTAAGGTTTAATTTCCTTTAATAGATTTAGGCCTATCAACATCCACTGAAGCAGCCATTAAAACCATCCAGCGTTATTTTGTCACAGGATTATGAATATGTTGAATATGTGATTATTTAGCAGAGGAAAATTCTTGAACTAAGCTGAAAATCTTTTGCTGCATCTTTTTAAAGACATCAGTAGCAATTTTACACAGTAAGATTGTTGCTTTTACAGTAAAAAAATTTTTTTATTATTAGCCTTGGTAGATGATAATCTTAAAATGGGAGGGCAACTATTTGGAGCTGGGTGAAGAGGCCCAACAGTCTTGAAAATATTGGTGGATCTTTTATAAAAGCTTCCTTGATGTGCAACAGAGAGATAGGCTTGTGTTTATAGGCTTGAGATACAACTGAATATTAAGCATGAAGCTTAACGCAGACAAGGCAGCAGTGATGCCGTCATCTTAGGTCAGCCACTTTTATGCAATAAGGGTCTGAGCAGCGAGTTAGAAAAGCTTCTCAAACTCAAAAAGACTCTCTTGTTAAAGACTTATTCCCATATATTTCTGTATCTAGTTAACCAAAAAACACTTCATATTTTATGCATCCTTGGCATTTCTCAAGTGCAACAATTCATTGAGTGTGGTTCCTTGTATCCTGTGATGTCTTTTTAAGGCAAGTGGATATACGCTTAGATTTCTGGTAATTAGTAGCTTCCTTCAGAGCACTCTCATAGAAATACTATAAAATAACGACACTCCCTACCTAGGAACTTATTTCTACTTAAAAAAATGGATTTTATAAGTTGTCAGGAGTTGGTTAAGTGACCAAATAGAATGAAATGGGGTATATAATCATTTAGAGAAGATTTGTTCTCACCCAGAAATCCATGTGATTGGTTGTAGTCAGGATAGGTAAAAAAATTAGAATAGATATTATCAAACTATAGATGCCAAATTTTGATCAAGAGGATCTATCAATTGATAAATTAATAATTATACCTGAAATGACAAGAAAATAGTATTAATCAGATTTTGAAAGACAATTTTTAGTGAAAAGGATCTGGAACATAACTAACTAAAGACAATGTTCCATTGAGATTTGGGAAAGATCTTGCTACAAAAAGGGAATGACATTTGGTACAAATACTAATAGTGATAGGAAAATATATGTCGCATTTATCTAAGTAAAGTACACTTTATTTTATATATTTACTAGCAATATAAAGAAGCATGATATATTTCACTTTTCTAATAAAATATGACAATATTGCTGGAGCTACCTATAATTATACTCTTGTAGACTTAAAGTCCAATATGAAATTTTTTTTCTCATTCAATATTGCTTTTGTACAAAATTTACAAAAGTAAAAATTAACCACCGCCTCCAGGCCACGTGCATTTTACATCAAATGTCGTTAGATTCTCCACCTGCTCCACCAATGTGGGGCAGCGGTAATCAACACCTAGCTGTTTCCTCCCTGTGGGAAAATTCATTTGAACTAGCTCAGATAATACGCCACACTATTTTGGCCGCTTTGTCCCTCTATGGGGCTTAGCGCTTAAACTTGCGCACATCCACCTGACCCTCCCCCCATCCTTTTGCACTTCCTCGCTCCATCATTTGATTTTTCCTCCATGTCAACTACAGAATTTTATTCCTGTATACCGACAAAGCAATAAATGACCTTACCACCACTGCCTTTTTCTCCAGCTGGCTTTATTGATTTCTGCCCATTTTAGGGCTATTTTGACATTAGATTAAAGTGGATGAGGACGCTGCAGTAGCAGCAATGAATATATTAATTTAAAAGAATCCATTCCTATTACTCATTTTTTCTCCCTTCTGATACCAACCTGGCGCTGTCATTTGTAACTCTCCCTTCACAACTGCCACCCCAAATTTTGTATAAAGAATAGACGGTGGGGCTTTTTGGCTTATGGCATTCAACATAACCTCATCTTTAAAGTTCCCTCTGGGGCTGAGCGCTTTGCTGCCCCTCACGCCACTGCCACCATCATCCAACATCAATACGCTATTTCTAACAAATCACCTCACATGCTTACTTTGCTGTTGCGCCAGATCGTTTAATTTGGGATCATGTTGACAGTAGTTGACAGATTAGTCCCCTCTGTTTTGAGTTAGACCATCTAAAAAGTCCTGCCCTCATGCCACTACACCTGTTACTACTTCTTATTGCTCGTCAGTGGCATCTGAATGGGGTGTTTTAAAGCCACCTTTGACACAAAATACTTGCTTGCTGGGCAGCTTAAGAATTTACCCCCACCAAAACCTCCAGCCACACTCACCCACCTGAAATCAATTCAACCAATCAGAATCAGGCTTTATCCAAGGTTTGCCCCCAAGAAACGCCCCATTAACCTACTACCACTCACCCTAATTCTGCCTCCCCTGCCTAAGTGAACCCAAAGCCTTGGACCCTGTTGGCAGGGTTGACAAATCAGGTGAGATTGTCACAAAGGTGGTTGACGAATCAGATTAAGAAGCCCAAGATGGATATGACTTGGATTATTTTCTTAACTCGGATTTTGACAAACCTCTCTCACCCAAACGTTATTCTCTAAACCCAATGACATCCCCTTCTGAAATGACTACCAGCTTGCCTTAGCAGTGGTGGCCTCGCCCCTTTTTCGCCACCTTTAAAGTCCAGTAGCAAAATCGGTTGATAAATTTAATAAAGGGCAGAGAAAAATTATCTTCACCCTGATTTCCCCGAAAAGTGCACGCTGTAATCAGCAAACTGGCCAGCACCACTATCATTTCTGCCATACATGTTGCTAAACTAGCAATATTTACTCCAAAACTGTAATCATCCAGCAAAATATTACCAGTTTTTCCCTACTCCCTGATGCCCACCTTCAGGATGAAAATGTGGCAGAATTAAATAAAAAAGTATCCTCTGAGCCTATTTTTGAGGATGTTATTAGTTTTGTCATTAACCTGACCCAAACTATGCTGACGCCACAGAGACCTTGCTCTCAGCCTTATTCCGCTTCTACAACACTACTGAACCTGCTGAAGGTGATGTGCCTGAAGCTGAGTTTCCAGACTCTTCCTCCCCTTATGCCATGGTGGGTCAGCAGTCCTCCGCTCCCTGCCTGGATGGAGATTTTTCTTTTGTCATCTGTTTTTTTCAGTTCTTTTTCTGTTGTTTGCTTTTAAAGTATTATTATTGTCATCCCCTGGTTGGCATACTCAAATAAAATCTAAATTTAAAGTACAATACTGTTGAGTAATTGGCTGGACCTGATTGTTGGATATTTGATCATATCAGATATTAGCGATTATGGTTCAGGTGTATCCTAAGTATATCCAAACTTAGGAATTGCGGCCTAGCAATTCCACTTAATTATATTTAACTATGATGTCATGGGCTCGAGGGCTTTGTTGGTTAGGTCAAACTTAAATTTAAGTTTCAATTTAATGACTCAGGCACATGGGCTTTGTTGGTCTATGCCAAAATTAGTTTTTAATGTCTGTCAAGTTTTTGATCAAATTAATTACTAATTAGTGATATGAATCACTTTTGTATGTGCTGCCAATTGCATGTGAAAGTGAATTGGTTCAGCTATTTTAGGGATGCATACAAAACGCCATCTTGAGAATGATGACAGTGTTTACTCTGACCCTGAGGCTGAGCATGATACCCTGAGTCAAGATATTTGTAGACGTTCTTACAAAACTTTTTACGTGGCCAAGTGCCACTGAAAATGAGACGTCATGGGTAAGATGTGGTGAACATCAAACCCTATAAATAACCCTTAAGTTGACACTAATAAATAATATTCAACTACTGGACGTATTTATAACTTAACTTGAAAATTTTTTGTGTTTAGTACTTTCTTTTTTATTAGTTGATTTTTACTTGGGATCATTAAGATCAGGGCGGCGTGCCATCGTCCAAGTAAAAATAACAGGGTATATGAATTAAATACTACCAAGAAGCTATAATTTAAAATTATAATCATCATCCTGTCTATTGTCCTCACACAATAGATGCTCAACACTCCATTCCGCATCCAAAGTACCAGATATATATAATAGTGGTGCTTCCTACCAGGTGCTTCTGAGGCTACTAGGTAAAGACGTTCCTTCCTAAAGATGAATATTTCCAGAAATGATGACTCTTTCTTAGTGGAATAAATAGTATCTGTAACTTATTACACACTTTTATAATAAATAAAATATCTACCCTATTATTATTGTTACTATTTAGAGCGTCATCAGATTTAATATCGCTCCTAACATTACATTATATCAGATTTAACCCACTAAAATTCCTTTAATAAGGAAGCATTACTTTATGGAACGTTACACCCTAAAGCATACTCTAGTAGATTCTGCTCATCCAGTTATCTAAAAACCTTATGCACATGTAACAGCTGCAACTCTCCTAAGATCTGAAGTGGCAGTAATCCAAGACTAATAACTAATTTTAACTGTTTTTAAACCCTGTTTACAACATCAAATACAAAAACTTAGATTTGCGTAATGTAAAGATATAAAGACTGTTTGGTCTTACCCTACAGCTCCCTTTGTCATGTTTACATGACCTAATTGTGGGCAATAAAATCAAAGACAAGGCTGGGAGGTAGAAGGTCCAAAGGGTCTAATTGCAGGAACTTCCTGACCTAAAGCACACCTTATATCAACGCTGGGTACTGGCCAGTTATTCCCAGGTTGGTCCAGGTGAGGTTCTTAACGCCCAGCCCCTTGTTTTGACTTTAACATTAAAATGAACGAGTTACCTCTTAAATGACAATGTCTCAATTCAATTAATCAGTGAATGGGGGTTCAAAACCATTCAGTTTAAAATGTTCAACTTGCGCTGACCTCAACTTCAATCAATTACTTGAGTTTGGACTACTTCAAAGTATAGCCCCCCGTCAGATGGAAGTGTGCACGCATTGGTGCATATTAGCTTGGTACCCCTTTCTCTGGCAGATGACTGCCATAGTTCAGCTTAAATAGATTTCTTTGACACCAACATTTCTCATTTTTTGTCTTCCTCCTTACAATAAAACCTTAGTCAGTTTAGCATTTTTTATGTTCACTTGACCATACCTGTGCATGGACCTCTTAAAAGGACTTTCATCACGTTACCCAAATCATTTATTTTAAAATTATTTTCAGCATTAGGTACACCATTGGTCCGCCTAAGTTCCCTCCAAACCTTGACATTCATGCACTCTAGACCTGTACAAACTTGAATATAAAAGGCCTTTTGGGGCACAGCCAAGTTTTGCTGTTTGCTCGATCACTATTTATGAGTATAATGCTAACCACCCTCGCCCCTATATCACTATGTCTCAAGATTCCTCTTCTGGGCCATCTTTATTTTAACACTGACGAATAGTTCCCTGGCTTTGGTCCAGTGCTTCGTGAACCACCACGCTGGGAACTGGAGGGTTATAGATACTCTCCTGACACCCTTCTCATCTATTAACTATATGATAGTGCCTTTAACTTGATCTGGACAGTTGAGAGCCAGTCTATCAAATTGGATGTTGTAAATTAGTTATAGAGCCATATATTAAAATTAGTAATGGAATTAAAGGTTACTTACATGATGATGTAACTCAACAATTCTCAAAAACTTTCTACTTCCATCTACAAATGGTTTTAACAAGCTGCGATTAAATTATATATGATTAAAAAAATCATGATACCCAGATCTTGGAAATCCTAAATTGTATTTGCCATCTTAATGAAAGACCAATTTGTTTCCAATCCATGAAGTATCTAAAAAGGGCCACTTGAGCCTTAGGTCCCAGAAGGGCCAAAAACTCCCCATCCTTAATAAGTCTAATTTTTTATCCCAATAAGGGATCTTGAATCCAAGTTTAAATATTAGAGCGGAAATTTATAGGGGTGGCCCGTGGGAGCTGTAAGGATATTAGTTTGAGTTACCTCTTTTTATCATTATTAGATGCGTTTCATAGTATAATTGCCACAACTCATCATATGTTCCCAGAAATGCGTATTAGTCAAAGATCCCAAGATACCACTTTGCAACTAGGAGCAGTTGCGCGCTTCTGTAACCACAATCTAAGGTGTGGTTACTAAGACCATAACTTTTTCAAAACCCATATTGGCTAAGGTGAAACATTATTTCCTCCCCTCCCCTCTTACCACAATACTTTAGTTTGTGATGTATAAATAAAAAAGGAAGATAGGTTATTCTACTAAGTGGGGTGCCTTTGAAAACCGCTAAATATTTTTAAAAGACATCTTGAATGATAAGAACAAATGAATCATTTTACATTACAAAAATCTTAAGTTGAACAAAATGAGATGCAGTGTTAGTTCAATAAACTGTTTTAAGACATAATCAAAATAGACCGATTATATAATCTAGGGCATTCACTACTATCTGAATCAATATGTTGAAGAAAGATTAAGTGTATCACAATTTTCTTTGTAACAAACTAAACACATTCATATGCAGGACAATGTACCTGAAACTTATTCCTCTGAAGCCAAATGCTCTAGTTCCGCTTTACACAGACTTTAGGAATCTTTGGCTCCTTTAAAGCCTATTTTAAGGTGAGTATGTCTGCTTATAAAGAATATCCAAACCTTCCTATATATGTTCAAAGGGATTAAGATACAGGATCAGGCAATGACAGTAAGATGGTCTAAAATATAAAGCCTGCCTTAATATTGCCACTCATTAATTCATTAATGTCTCGTTTTAAGGAGTGTACCAGCTGAGAACAATTGAATGAGGTTTCATAAAGAACTTGAAAGCAATCTGACCCTATATAACAAAAATTAAATCTTTAGCTCATATAGCTTGTAAGGGAGAATATAATGGATTATTTTAACCATTTATTAAGATGAAGCATAATTTATGGAATGATAATTAAGTTACATTAGACAATGTGATGGCTGCCATTTTATCTGCTTTATCACTTATATCCAACTTCTTGTTACACTTTAAAGGATTAAAAAGCGCCCAATAACACTCATCAATATCATAGAAGTCATATTGGAGTTTGCTGAGCCAGAGTTGTGTAAAAATATCTAACATAATCTTCTGGACCCCATATCCAGGCTGTTTGTCAAAACAAAAATCTAAAACCAGACGTAATTTTAAATCTATCGTGGGTTTAAAATCACCAAGAAAATGAAGATTGTAGGAGAAATCCGCCAAGGCAGAAAATGAGGCGTCACTCTAGAGTTTGAGGTTCACTTAAGCTGACAATTCCGCTATGCTTTAACACCTTCTTAGTTATCTTTGTAAGTCCAATTGATCCATAGAATCAGCTCACAACAATTTGGTATCCCTGAGTTATTACCTCAAAAATATTGAATTCATCTTACTCTACTGCTTAAAAAAACTCCATTGTCCCTTCTGAGACCGCCAAACATAGTATAATATTTTCAATTCCAAATGTTGGCTCTTATATCACTTTTGTAGAAGTAATATAAATATTGAGAGTTTCTGGATATTAAAGACATTGGATCGCTAATTAATGACATCCATTATGGCCTCATGAAATAAATTCATGTTGCTTGCAAACTCACCATCTATTAGAATATGAGCCCTTTAGTTGTCTTACATCAGGTCTCTTGTAGCTTACAAATTTTGTTGCCAATCCAATTCAGAATATTAGTGGTACATCACAGCTATTGTATTAAATAATGATACTTATGACCTCTTCTAAAGCCTTAATTCTTTTTTACTTTCTAAACCAATGATTAGTCATAAGTATATATAGTTCTCCACTTTTAGGCTATTGCATACTCTAATGATACAGAGCCTGCTGAAGGAGATAAGGGAAGAGAAAAAAACAAGCACGTTGGAGTATCTCAAGTCAATAAAGCAACCTACATATTGGGGTTTTTATGACCTAAGACTAATTTTCACCCGCCTTCATTTGATACTAGTAAAAAAGTTGCTTTACATACCAGCAAGGTCATCATTCCTCCTAGATCTCAAAGGATATTGCAGAATCATCTTTGTTTGTATGCCTAAACAATTTTAATGAAAGTATCTAGGGGAGTCTAACCAAAAGATTTGAGAAATGATAACCTTTTCTGCGGTTCTAGACCTGGCATACCAAGGACTTACCAATTTTTTCAGCTTACCACCAATCAATCTAAGGCTGTGAGTAGAACACAGTTTTTTTCTATTTGGACTCCACATGTAATCAAGTAAAACATTATATTTACTAAGGAACTTTATCTGTCCTGGATTTAGATCAACCTCTCGTCATTGTCCAAGAAGAAGTGAATTTTGGTGATCCACTAATCCCAGAGCAGAAAAAAAATAAAAGATTATTTAGAAGAAGAGTATGTTGAAATTTTAAAGGATTTAATATTTTTGTGATGATGTTAGGAGTCCTGCACAGTTTGTAAACTGGCAAAGCTGGACCTGTAAGTCTGGGGAACATCCCCTGTGTGTCAATCGGGCCATCTTCCCATTTCCAAGCAAAAAGGCTCAGAAGAAGATGGCTGTATCCTTCATTACCCAGGGTGATCTCGCCCATGTGGGTGATGAGCGCTGGGTAACAGCTCTCCCTCTTCAGATTTCTCCCCCAGTGCCCACACTCACCTCTCCCAAACTCATATGCCTGATCAGGGAAATTTGTGCTGAAATTGCCAAAATGAAGTCTATTAGTCCAAAAATGAGTGGAAACAATCCTGATGATTGGGATCCGCATAGTCAAAAAGGAAAGAAGATTGACTCATTGGCCAGAGTTGCCAATAGTTTTGATTTATTCAACACCTCAATCTTCAAAATTAACCCCCTCCCAAAATTGTTGGGGATGATCCCTGATGCACAGGTAGCAGCATCAAACACCATCGGCGATAATTTAAAGCTCCCTTCTAACCATCTAGTACTAAAAAAAGCTCCCTTCCAGCCAATTGGTCGTTGTGGCTGATGCAACGCTTTTAACTGAATGAATGGCCCAGTGATTGGGCACAGGTGGGTTGGGCATCCCAAATTCGTTCCCCAACCAAATGGGACCGCCCCTACATGGGATGGCCTTGGGGGATACCCGTTTACTTGTTGGTTCTCCATGCTGTCATGCCAACCGCCAGAAACACAGTTGAGTCTCAGTTTGGGTATTTGAGGTCTAACTGACGGTGACTTGGCATGCTGCCAAATTCTTTGATGTCAGCTCCCAGTGAACTTATCTGCCTATACCTATATAATTCACCAGTTAGGTCAAACTTGAGGGACCTGATCCCAGCTTGTTTCCTCTCCAATCGACCACTATTTAATCAGTCACATCGCACAGAGAAAATTGTTGGCTGATTTTTCTTTCTTAAAATTTCCATTAGAAACCTTTCCTAAAAATTAGTTTTTTATGTTGAAAAATAAACCGCCTTTTCCGCTGACCCTCACACTCCCCTCAGGGTTAACAAATGTACTCATCTGGTATTTTATTATGTGCCTGTATGAGATTCTGGCTCCCCCTTGGGTTGGGACCATCTAGTACTAAAAAAATGAGATTCTGGCTCACTGGCAGTCGTTGGCGAAATTAATTTCCAGTTCCATATTTGTCATACTAGCAGCAGTGCCTTTGGCATTCTGGTTTGCCGTTTGGGTGCTCTGGCACCTAGGCTGGAAGGCCGGTCTAATTCTTACATGCTTTTTGCCTGAAAGACCTATATAATCTAGGCTTTAACAAAATAAAGATGAAGAGGCTCAAATTACTGTGGAATTAAAACTATTATAGTATGGGCTTTTTCGCGCTATCAACATCCAATATCTTCTCCATTACTTCTGGTTTTAATAATAAGGATATAGGACATCAGATAGTAATGATCTAATAATAGATAAACACAATAGCTTAAAATGACCTTTACCCATTTCTTTGAACAGACAAGTCCCTTCAGCTCTTAGCAGGATCCTAATTTTTCTCAGCTATGGACCTCACAAGTGGATACTTGAAAATTGAACTTTCCCCTAATGATAAAAGAAAGTGTGCATTATATTATATGAATGTTCTTTGAGTTGACTTGAATGCCTAGAGATTAGAAACACCATTACAACTTTTTAGCAAGCCATAGATGGCTTGGTAGGGGACCATAAGACATTCTGCGTACTGGTTTACTTATACTATGTTGCATGGTTTTCTTGCACTTCCAATGAGAACCTCAGACATCTATGATAAGTTTTTAGTAATGTGAACCGCGTCATGTAATCCTAAGACATCTTAGAGTTATTTTCTTACAGAAAGAGATGAAGTCCTTATGTCACATTTTTTACTCAAAAGGAGAATTTTAACATTTTCTGACAATGTTGCGACAACTAAAGAAGATGTTCTGGACAAAAAGCTTACAAAATATACAAAGTCTCTTAGTTTAGTCATTAGTGACAAAAAATTATATTACGTTAAACTGGCAAGCCTTTGGGTATATATTCCACAAAGAAATCCATTCTCATTGAGAAAATCCAACATAAGTTTTTTGTTACTCTTAAGTCTTATGTGAGGGGAGTGTCTGTAACTTCCCTAATCTAGAAAATGATATGATACCAAACCTAGACCACCAGGTGATAACTAATAGCTTGAGGGAAATAAGACATCGCAGACAGTGCCTACGCATATATGGCCATGGTATAGTATATATAAATTTATAAAAAGAACCAAGTAGCCCATAAAGGGTACAACTTAGTAGGTTTACAAAGGCAAGTTAAGATCATCTGATATTTTGTCATGATTAAATGAAATGATAGTGGGGACTAACCCCAGGGACAAGGCTGGGTGACAGGAGGCCCAGAAGGTGAAGCTTCAGGACCTCCCTGACCTCAGTCACACAGTAGACCAACTCTGGGTACAAGCTAAGTATGCCCAGGTTGGTAATAGTGAGGTGCCTAACGCCCAGACCCTTGCATCGGCCTAAGCGTTAAAACGGACAGTCTATTCAATTAATGACAATAGGTTGATTTGGTTGATTGAGAAATGGGGGTTTGAAACCTGTTTCATTTATAAAAATATGCAATTGGGCCAAATCCAACTTCAATTGATTGCTTGAGTGAAGACATTTTTAGTGTATTCTATCCATTTGTATGGTAGTGTTTTCCTATTGGTGAATCAGTGCTTGGGACCACTTCAGCAGACCTAAAATTTCCCTGAAAAAGTTTAAATAGGTTTTCCTTGGCCAACATTCCTTGTTGGTTGAATCTTACAATAGATTATCCCCCATTCTTTTCCCATTTCATTTATGTTATCTAGACAATCCTGTGCATGGACCTCTTTGAGGAGGTCTCGCACTACCTTGTCACTACATTTTATATACAATTAGGTTATCACCTAGTGCACAGTTGGTTCTCCCAGGTTCCCTCCAACCTGGGACATTTACCACTTCTCTCTTAGTGCACTGCGTCATTTTTGGTTGTTTTTTACCTTATTAGTCTCTCACTTTTATCTGAGTTATTATTGCTTGAGCACCCTCTGCTAGGCACTAGTGACATTATTCTAACGGCTAGTTCCCTGGCATTGGCCCAGTGCACTGAGCACTACCACGCTGGGAACAGGAAAGCTATAAACACTCTCCTTACATTAGTAAAAAACCACTTAAATTTATGTGCATGAACTTTTTCCATGTGGGACTTTTATGAAGTGTAAATGGTGGGCGCCAGCTGTGGGCCTCGGCTGTGGTCAACCACTACACTGTTTCCTCTTTCTCCCAAAGGTTGGAGCAACTCGGCGTTATTATGGTTGCCTCCAACTGGAAAGTACCCACCATTTGTGCTCATACCTGGTGGATACGGATGCTTTGAGGTCTGAAAGTCATAACTCACCGACTTTCTGCTGAAATTACTAATTAAATTTAAATAAACAGGTTTTAATTTGACAGCGCTTACAGATATGCCGGAAGAACCGGTGCAGATGGCCCTGGGGGTGTTGGCCTTGGATAACGTTGGACATTCTGTTGCTG
Organism: Massospora cicadina; assembly: GCA_022478985.1. Classification (NCBI taxonomy): domain Eukaryota; kingdom Fungi; phylum Entomophthoromycota; class Entomophthoromycetes; order Entomophthorales; family Entomophthoraceae; genus Massospora; species Massospora cicadina. Next base: position 46,648 of record JAKSZP010017366.1, read on the forward strand.
TTATGGGAATAGGGTCATCACGTCTAAAAACTCGTTTTATAATAAAAACCCTATGTATACCTCTAACCCTTTTTGATCTTATGGCTCAGATAAGGAACCTATTTTTGCGTACCAAGTCACCCCAGAAAATCCCCGTTTGACCTCTTTCATATTTTGCAGCACTCAGGAAGTTGAAAAGAAACAGCGTTTACAATATGAAAATGTTTATGCCCCTTCTGAAGATATGATGGGATATGTGGCCTCAGTAGTAAGAGTGGCCAAGTATCCCTCTCCATCCTTTGATTCAAAATCATATCAGGGTGACATGTTCATACTGAATAAATAGTTTGGTGGCGATTTACTGGAATTTTCAGCTTTAAATAAAGACCATTCTGGGTATTTTCTACTGACTGCTACCTTTTATCCCCTTTAGGGCAAGTCAGCACCACTATTTTGGTGGATACTGGCACCTCTGAAAACTTTAAGGACCAGAGCCTAGCCTACTACCTTGGTTTGAGTTACTTCCCAGGTGGTATTATTAAGTGAGGGGCGTCTTAAGGTTTTCCCACTCTGAAGATCATTGGGATAGTGGACTATCAGGTTGGCAAGTACCACTTGTCTGATCACTTCAAAGCTGTCAAAAACCTCATGTACCCTATCATTTTTGGGTGTGGAGTGGTGGCGGAAGTTTGACTTTAGAAACAACCTGAAAGAAAATATCCTATACCTTACATTGAAGAATGGTCACACATTAGTTGTTCCTTGTTGGATGATAACGCTTAGGGAAAATTGTCCAACTGGCCCATTCTTCACCCTTTTAGCATAGCCCCTTTGCTGAAGCCCTCAGTGGAAGTTCCTATACCTTCTTGTTTGGAGGGTTTGGAATTTTCCTTTGATGCAACATACACTAACGCACTCCCTGAGCACTCTGAGTTTAATTGTGACTTCAAGATCAATGTGGATCTGGTACATATATCTTTCCCCATTTATCCATTGACTGTTCGGGAGGAAAAGGTGTTGGATGTGTGGGTGAGGGAACAGTTAGCCAAAGGTGTGATTTTTCAGCGTATCTCCACTGTATGCTTTCCACTTCTCTTTGTTGAGAAGGCTGATGGTACTCTACGCCCATGCGTAGACTATGGGAACCTCAAAAATGTCACTGTACCAGATCTACATCCCATCCCTCTAGATTATCAGATTGCGCGCTATGTGGAGAAGGCTAAGGTCTTCTCCAAGCTGAATTGCCTCAGTGCGTTCAATCAGATTCAGATTAAAAAGGGACAAGAGTGGTTAACCGCATTCTTTACCAGATAAGGGATTTACCAGTTTCAGGTCATGCCCTTTGGGCTTAAGAATGCCCCTGCTATATTTTTAACGCCACATTGATGCAGCGTTGGGGACTTGTTAGGGCTATGCGCGGTTGCCTACATGGACAATATTCGGGTGTTTTCCCCTGATCATGAGACCCATGCGGTACACCTTCAGCAAGTGGTGGAGAGGTTAGAGGCAGCCAGCCTTACGCTGAAGATAAGCAAGTGTGAGCTTTTTGTATCCCAGGTCACTTTTCTGGGCAAAGTTGTGTTTGACCAAGGACTCATGATAACTCCAGACAAGGGGAAGGCTATTCGTTACTGGCTCACCCCCAGGTCAGTCAAGGAATTGAGGAGCTTTTTGTGGATGTGTACGTTCCTCAAGAAGTTCATATCTATTCTTCCGAGGTGGCAACACCCTTATATAAGGCTAGCGGTGCAAAAGTGCTTCAGTGGTCACCCGTTTTAAGGATGCTTTCCAAGCAGTGAAGTGCACCCTGCTGTCCACAACCGTCCTTCACAATAGTGACCCTTCCAAAGAGTTCATTGTGTCTACTGATGCCTCCAACTTCTCCATAGCAGATGCCTTATTGCAAGTAGGCGAAGATGGGATAGAGCATCTGGTGGGATAATTTTCTAGATAAAATGTCTTTGGCTGAGTTGAATTACGCCATTTATGACAAGGAGTTACTAGAAGTGGTGGAGGTGCTGACTAATTGGCATCACCACTTGCATGGCTCCTCCCAACTTTTCCGGAAATGTACAGATCACCATGCCTTGGTGTAATACTGTGCCTCTCATGTCCTAACCCCACAACAGACCCATTGGCATGAGACACTTGCCCAATTTGCATTCTCTTATGAGTTTAATAAGGGCAAGGATAATGGTTTATCAGATGCTCTGAGCCGCAACCCTGCTTTAGCTCCTGATCACAAGGAGTTATAAGTTCATAACACATAGTTGATGATTCCGCTAAATATAATTGTGTCCCAACTTCCCTCTCCCCCGACCAATGGGTCAGCGCTTGCACCTCTGGAAAATTCGAATGAATTTAGTATGTTCAGAAAGGTGGTCCCTTCTCAGACGCTATCAGCTGAGTATACTATGGTACTTATGAAGAGTGTTTTAAATCAAGAGGATCTATTCAGGGACTATCAAGTGAAGGATGAGATGGTTTGGTTTCAGGGGCGCCTATGGGTTCCTGCAAGACCAATGCGCCTGGAAATCATCCAGGACCATCATGATGGACTCACCGTTGGTCGTCCTGGTAAAGCAAAGACGTTGGAATTAATATGATGCACTTACAATTAGAAGGGCTTGCCTGCTCAGGTGGGACGGTATTGTAAAGAGTGCCTGATCTGCAATCAGATAAAACACAATCGGCAACCTTTAGCAGGGTTGTTGGTACCAGTCCAAAAGGCTGAAGGTCCCTGGACTTCCCTATTGGTGGATTTCATTGTGGAGTTACCTGCCTCTGATGGTTATGATGCCATCATGGTGGTGGTGGACCGTTTTACAAAATTCGCCCACTTTATTCCTTGCAGAATGACAATAATTGCAGCTGAAATGGCTAGGCTCTTCGTCACTCATGTGTTTGCAATCCATGAGGTTCACCAAGAAATAATCAGTGACTGGGGACCCCAATTTACCTCCGTCTTTTGGGAAGAGTTGTGTAAGACTCTTCAGTTTCCCCTTTTCCGTTCAACTGCCTATCACTCCCAATCAGATGGGAAGACTGAAAGAGATAACCAGTGCTTCGAAAATTTTCTGCGGTGTTACATTGCCGTGGATCATTCAGATTGGAGTTCTTCCCATCCTATGGCCCAATTTAGTTATAACAACACTTTGCACTCTTCAATCAGTTGTTCCCCTTTTTTCACTAACCATGGCTTTAGCCCCGCCTTTACCATGGAGCCCAGCTGTGGATCTAAGGTTAAAGCAGTGGTGAACTTTTACAAGACTATCAAGAAGGTCCACCAGGGGGTTTTCAAAAGTTTGGAGGCAGCAATGCAAGTGTAAAAAAGAACGCTGATGGCAAGCGCCAATTGAATCCAGCGTATAAGGAAGGGCATCTCGTGATGCTTGATGCTCATAACATCCCTATCAAGCAGCCCTGCAAGAAGCTTGGACTAAAGAGGATTGGCTCTTACCACGTTGTTTTAAGGAGGTTTATGCCTCATACCAGCTAGATTTTCCCTCTTCATTTTGGATCTTCTCTGTCTTTCATGAGAGCATAATGATGTTGTTCGAGGGTCCCCCACCAGAGACTTCTGAGGCTTATCTCCTGGATGGGGCGCTAGAGTGGGAAGTGGATAAGATAGTAGCCTCCCGTCGTGTTAAAAGAAGACTTGAGTACCTGGTATTTCGAAGGGTTTGGACACTGCAGAGAACAGTTGGGTCCCAGCACGCAACAGTGTGCATGCTCAAGATCTGATTAAAGTATTCCATAAGCATTTCCCCAAAGCCGCTGGCTCTCAACCCAAACCGACCATTTCTGCAACGATATTGGCTTTGGCCACAAGAACTTTTCCCTAGCGCAAGCCCCTGGAGGGGGGTTGAGCCCCATTGGGAGGAGAGGGTAATGTCATGGTTAAATGACATGATATTGGGGACCAACCCCAAGTACAAGGCTGTGCGACAGGAGGCCCAGAAGGTGAAGCTTTAGGCCCTCCTTGACCTCAGTCACACAGTAGACCAACGCTGGGTACAGGCCAAGTATGCTCAGGTGGTACTAGTGATGTTCCTAACGCCCAGCCCCTTGCGTTGGCCCAGGCTTTTAATGGACGGTCTATTAATTAATGACAATGGGTTGATTTAATTTATTGAGGAATGGGGGTTTGAAACCTGTTCCATTTATGAAAATATGCAATTGGGCCAGATCCAACTTCAATTGATCACTTGAGTAAAGTCAGTTTTGGTGTATTTTACCCATTTGGATGGTAGTGTTTGCTAATGGTGAATTGGTTCTTGGGACCACTTTGGAAGACCCCAAATTTTCCAGACAAAGGTTAAATAAGTTTTCTTTGACCAACATTCCTTATTGGTTGACTCTCTTAAAATTAATTTCTCCGCTTTCCCTTTTCATTTATGTTATCTCAGATGATCTTGTGTGCAGACCTCTTCGAGGAGGTTTAGCGCAACCTCAACCACTACATTTTATATTTAATTAAGTTACACCTAGTGGACCGTTGGTTCGCCCAGGTGCCCTCTAACCAAGGACATTTACCACTTCTCTCTTAATGCATCGCGTCACTTTGGGTTGGGTTTTTACCTTAACGATTGCACACTTTTACTTGAGTTATTATTGCTCCAGCACCCTCCGCTGGGAACTAGCGACGTTTATTCTATTGGCTAGTTCCCTGGCGTTGGTCCTGTGCACTGAGCACTACCACGCTAGGAATAGGAGAGTTATAGACACTCTCCTTACATATTCTTAGTCTAAGAAATTGGAGCTTAAATCAGAGGTGGTTTAGACTCCCCTAAATTGTAATAAAATTAGCATTCATTTAAAAGTAAACGAGGTAGGTCAACTTTGGGACAATATACCACGGCAAGTTTTTTAGCCTTCTTGGCTTTAAACTGTTTTTAATAAAAAGCTGGACCATGGTGGAGCAGGAAACACCCCGCTATGCTACCACTCTTTATTAACAATCATTTATAAGAGTAAAAAAGGCATTAGTTAATACACTTTTTCAAGGTCCACGCTGAGCCGGCCCAAAAGTTCTCCTGGTAAGGTTTTTGTAAGCTTTTTTGTTAAATAGGAAGTTGATCATAAAAGAAATTGTTCTGACAAAATTACCATAATGGAGATTAAGGAGTGAGTTCAATATCATTTTGTCAAAACACTAAGCCAAAGCAACAAATAGAGTAAGATCACCATTGATGGCAGTATCATAGATCTAGTATTCCCAAACTGGCTTTTAGATTAAAAAATGTTTAATTTTTTAATTTGTGTTTAGAATGTAATATAGGCCCAGCTCACAAACAAATGTAATGACTTGCCTTTGAAATTATAATTTCTAATCACAATGCCATAGATTTAATACTGTCACTATCATCATGTGACTCCTTGGTACCAGCCTGGGAATACTTAGCCCTAACCCAGCGTTGGTCAAATGTATGATTATGATTAAGGCAGCGGCCTATTGATACTTTGGCCTTAAAATTTTCCTCCTTATTCTTACACTTTATGACGACAATTATGTCACAAGACATGATATTGCCCTTCTAACTTTAGATGAGCCACCTCATTCAGGGGAGTCATCAAAAGAGAACTTTTTGTGGACAGATGGTAACTTTATGGCGGCAACATCAGGGGACGCCTTGGGACTGTCACCATCAGAAAATTACTTGTGGAAGGTATCAAATAGATCCTGTTCATGGGTAAAGTTGTGTTCTGGAACTCAGATGTTATATATAGCATTAAAACCTTCTACAAGGCCAGGTACTTAAGACATCTTTTAACATTAGGTTTGATCACTCTCCTCCACTACCTACTCAGTTGCCCATCCTTCAGGTGCAGCTCTGGGTATCAGGAGGGAGCCCATAAACAGGGTCAGCTTACTCTCATGGAATGTGTCAAAGAAATGGAACTTAGATGAAAGATCCAATTTTTAGGAGGCATGACCTACCTTTATAAGAATGTGGTAGGATCTTATCCTTTGTCCATCTTTCATGCACGATTGCTATGTTGAGATGCTCTTGGCATCTAGCATCACAAAGAATACCTCCTTATACTCAGTACTACTCTTTTATTTCCATCTACATCTCCCTTTTAGGTCTTCATTGATGCAACCAAAATTGTATCTATCTCCTATTGCACTTTTCTGATGAACTAGGAAAGTTCATAAAATCTTAGCCAGACCCACAGCTGGGGTCCATGTGAATGAGGATAAAGGCCATAACTAGCAATGAGAGCATAGCAATTGATAGAAGAATTCTAGGCGTTATTATAGCTCAACTGTGCCAGCTAAAGTTGTGAGGCTAAATCCAAGTGATCCGCCGCAGTAAAGCACTGCTTGATTGTTATGAACAAAAGTTCACTAGTTCTATATGGTTTTACAGTTTGGTGCTAGGAGGCAGTCAAACGGCATGGGAAAATCTGAGAAAGACTTTTAAAGCTCTTTCATGAATAAGGATGTAAACAGGGGTCTACAGTCACTAATTTTTCTTTTGTCACCCCATAAATAGAGATAACATGTATTATCAGCGTATCCATCTGAGCTGCCTTTATTGTGGTGTGGTAGGGGATGAAGCGGCCAAACAAAGTAAACAGTCCACAACCACAATGATGGCATCATGCCAATTTGCGAGTAAACTCTATAATAAGTTTATCATAAAGGTAAGATACATCCCTTATATTTTTTGAACTGGTATTAACAAACCAGCAAGGGCTCAAGATTTTGGTTCCATCTTGTTGCACACAAGGCACTCCTTGGTGTACTAAACCACCAGTGCTGAAGTTTTTCAGTTATACATATAGAAAATAAGATCCAGGGTTGTCGCCTTTTCAGGGTGCACCGCAGTTAAACCATTGTCATGCAAATTTATTATCTCCATGAAAAGAGGTCAGGCGTGAAGCCATAAGCGTCCCTGGAAACATATCACATTATTTATTCACATGGTACACACTCATAAGATCCTCCTGGCTTATGTTCATATGTCATAGATCTGTTTACATTATAAGAATAAAGGTTGAGACAGGATGAACTTTCATAAAAGACCAAATTCTTTCAAGTTTCTAGGTAAGTAATAATAGGGAGAAAGTGATGGTGGAGAGCTGGTTAGATGAGTTCTTAATTGGAAAAATACAAGTTGGGTGTTACAAAGCTTCAACTCTTTAAGGGCTGAGGCTTAGGCCAGGAAATAGCTTAAGGCGTAACTAAACTATTCTTCTTGCCTTTGTGAACTTATAAGACAACACAAAATGAGCAAGGATCTCATACCAATGAGTTTGACGCGGTTAATGCATTAAGGATTCAGTAGTACTGAAGCTCCCAATTTCAATATGGACCTGTAATGAATGTAAGGATTTATGTAAATGATGGCGCCAGTATGTTAGCGCTGTCATTACTGAGCAGTATCTCCTTATCATAGAAACTATAGTTCAACTCATGGAGGGATACTTTGCGTGAAAATTATCTCACTGGATGCTCTACTCCATCCAAACCCACCTGAAAAAGATGGAAGCAATAGCAAGGTTAAAAGCATCACTGGTCACTATATGCTCTTTGTCTTGGTCCATGTAATTGAGTATGGATGTGGAAAGCAAGATGAACTTCACAGAAGAAAAGCGCCTTCTAGTGCAGAAGAATACTGTAAGAGATTAGGCACCAACGTCCTTATAAAAGGTTGCGTCAACCTCTTTCAGATAATAATGTGATCATAAGGAAGGTTTAAGTCACCTTAAAAGTTTTTTTAAATTCTTTAATGAGGGTAGTATGTGCGAATTAAATCTTTTTCTCCTTTTGGGGTGATCATATGATCTTTGTCAAATGTGATGTTGCCAAAAAAAAGTGACCTGGGGCTTAAATTTTTTCTTATTTACCTAATTTGAAAGTCAAATAGCTGCTCTCAAGTGTTCAATCACTTGTCACAAGTGAATTAATGAAACGCTAAATCTTGAGGGGAAGACCATTTTATTATCCATGTAGATTACAACACATAAACCCAACTGATACCCTAACACCGCATCAATATGACGTCAGAAGATCAGGCAAACTATAGGAACAAATGGAATTCCACAGAATTGGATTTCTTTTCTTGGTTCAGAATGCAGTAAGTCACTACTACTTGTTTCTAACGTGAATTTAGTTATAAGCGTTTATTCATTTTAGCTTAGTGCAAACTTTAACTTTCTACACAAATCTGGCAATCTGTGACTCCACTGGGATGGGATGCAGATCATCTATGGAGACATTGATCAAGCAAACTTAATTTACACAAGGGCCTATACCGCTGGTATTTCCACAGATAGTAGTGGAGAAAGTACGGGGGAGGCACTCTGGAAAATAGAACCTTTGACTAGTTATTCTGTGTTTCAAAAATCTAGCGCTGCCTCTTATTTTAGCGTTAAGGTTGACTGAGTGAAATGCAAAGCAAGTACATAGTAAGCTTGAGATTGCTTTAAATATCAGAATAGTCAGGTAAATATTCTCTACAGTAGCCGCATCAAAAAAAGACTTTAACTCTTTTAAGCAGGGAGGTAAGGGTGCTTCTGAAGCGGCATTCATCAGAGGCGGAAGTATAAGTTTCTGTACATTGTTCCAGTGTGAAAGTTATTTGATGTGTCTTCCCCAGAAATGAGGATCACTATATTATACCGCTTTTTAAAGACTTTAAAAAAGAGTATTGTCACTCAAACAGAGATTCTATAAAATTTTAGCCACCACTCTACTAGTATATTGGTTACAGAAGTTTTTGACTGCCAGGAAGTGGTCAACAAGTTCATACTACCAACTTGAAAATCAGCAAGAATCTGAGGTTTTAATGTTGGAATCACCTGCAATGCTCTCACTATAACTATACCTTAAGGTAATTTTTATAACTCTAATTTAATCATCTACATTTAATCTATGAAATAATTAAGGCACCTATATACCAGATTTGAATGTTTAAAGTTTTTCCAGAGAAAAAGAGATAGTGGAAGAAATCATAAACTAGCCAGAATGTCTTTATTCATAATAGATAGTGCAAACAACTCACTTAAAGTGTTCACCTATAGCATAGCAACACCAACTATTTATGTATTTTTATTAAAAGGATTTAGATAGTACTCTGCTAAGAATTACAGAAGGGACATATACTATACTATTTTTTCACCATAGGCATTCTCTTTCCATTTTTTAATAATTTTTCATCTTCCTAAGTGCATCGAATCATTGTGTTGGTCAGGAGTGGGTTCTCAGGGGTGATCTTTGTCACATAGAGTTAAGTTTAATGCTAGACCCACAAAAACTTCTAAACGTTTCATTTATTTTTTTAAATTAACATCTAAACGGCTTTTGGGTTCCAAAGGTTGAATGCTCAATCTGGTTTACAGATGAACGCCGTTACCCAGTATTATTATAATGAAACCCATTCTAATGTGGGTTTCTTTATTCCTCAGGAGAGAACTCTGAATTTTTAATTATCAGATTCCCATGGGAAACCAGCTCAATTGTGTCCGCTGGTGCTTTTGCCAGCTGGTTTCCACAAACAACTTTAATAGAAATAATTTAGAATAAAATGCGCTAGAAAAAATGGGTATTTTAGGATTTTTAATGCGCGCAATAAAGGGAAAACAATTATCCTCAACCTCCGATTATCAAGTATATAAGCTTTCTAAAGGGTCAAGGGGAAATTGGGAATATGTTCAGAATAGCCTGCACGAGCCAAAATTAGGAAATATGCAGGAATAACATATCATTATTCAGGAACTTGCATCAGAGCAGCGGAGCAAAGGAAGAGGAATTCTGATTGGCCCAAATGTACACATGAGGTAATGTTTTTATAAACTTAAGCCAATCACCGCCTGATAAATTTCATGCACCTTAGAGGGACCCCTTCCAAGCCTATAAAAGGGGGGGGGGGGTCCCCATGCAGGTGCATTGAAGGACTTTGCATGGGTCAGGGGAGTGCCTTCCGTTGATTCCCCCAAGGTCTGTGGTGAGGTTGGAGAAATCCAACCCACTGAATTTACTAGTGCCCATATGGGTTTTAGACTAGTGTTACCCCAATTAATGGGGCTCCACCAAGGGTTGGCCGGAGTCTTATGGCTAAATTTTTGATAGCTTCAGTTTTATTATTGTGGTATTTCTCCTAAAATCCTCAGAAAATCACAAATGGCTGACATTCCCTTTTTCAGCTAAACTCAACTTACAACATCCTGATTTCTAGTCTGCAAAGGTAAATGTCCAACAATTCCTTTTGATTAAAAGCATGGTCTTAGACTCCTTCCAGATCTCTGATCCACCAAGAAAAAAAAATGTGTCAGCATAGATTTCCTCTATTTCAAAAAAAGTAAAGCTTTAAGATTAATATCTATAGGTGTCTTTTCAGGTGAAATATACATGGGTAAATTAAAAAAAGTCCCTCCATCAGTTGGGGCTGGGAATAGCTAAGTAGAGCTGCAATCACATAATAAAAGATTATAGGAGGAGCAAACCATACTTGAGCGTTCATTGCCTGTATTTCCAGAGTCAACTAGAGATATATCATTTTAATGATGTTAAAAAAGGAGGCCTGGGCCTAACCGCAGAATTCATATAAATATAACACCTTTGGGCGTTCAATCTGATAGTTGTGAAGAACTAAAAGAACATTTGAAAGGAAAGTGGAGATAGTTGTTGGGCTTCCAGAAGGAATTGAAACCTTCTATTAAACTCTAAAATTTTAAATTGGTTCTAAGTACTATATATACCAAATCAGCTTCATTGAGTGAAATTGGTACAATTATTCAGCGCCACAAGTGGAAGAAAAGTGTTATGTTAAAAACTTAAAAAAGGAAGCTTCAATAAAAATAGAAGCTAAAGCCTGCTTAATTCAAAACAAAAATTTTGTTTCTGTTTTTAGTATATCTATAGAAGGGTCAAATGGGTCCAAAGCCACTTGGTACATACAAGAAGGGATGGAACCCACCATTTGGATGTTGCGAGGAAAAAGTTAAATTGTTTAGAAAGAAAATGAGATAAAACACAGTAGTGACGAGCATAATGGCCGTGATTAGTGGTCAGAAAACCTGATATATGCTCAAAGAGAGTTCTAGTCATAAATTTATCCTTCATTTGTTGTAGAAAGGTTGGTTCACTAATGTGATGAGAGTGTCTATAACTTATTAATTATCAGATAGGTGGTGAGTGAATAAAACCTAGACCACAAGGGAATTAACTACTAAACATAAAAAATTGAAACACTTAAATGGTGACCACGCTTAAATGGCCAAGGCATAGTGTATATAAACTTATAGAATATAAGGGTAGCCCAAGAAGATGACAACTTAATTAAATGTAGATAAAACTTTAATAAATAATTGACAGTTGTAGTCTAGAAAAAAGGAGCTTCTGTTAAAAGCGGTCTAGATTGCACAAATGGCGGATTTAGATCAGCATAAGCTCAATAGTATAGAATTTGAACAAGTTGTTAACTACCACATCAATAATTTATGTGTTTAGACTAGATTAAAAACTCTTCAAATAATTTTTAATAGTCTTTTATTATATGGGAAAGTGACCAACAAATAAGCTGCTTTGAAAAAAACTATAAAGAGGTTGAGGGGATAGGTCATGGCTATTTGTGTGGCACTATTCCAAGTCTTACAATATAATAAAACTAACATCAATGGTATTTTCATAGCTTAAATATTACCTTTACTGGATGGGAATCCCAAGATCTCATCCATCATTGAGCACCAACAATAACTTGCTGAGAGTTACTATACCCAGTAATTAAATTATTTTGTTTTCCTTTTCTACATATACATTGAGCCATTTTATGACAATTGATATAAGGGATGGTTCTCATCTTTACTTCTGACTACCAGTAAGCCTTATTATTTATGTATTTTTTATGGTATTGAGTAAGATACTTGCTTCTAACCTAGGGTACATATACTACCACAAAAGAAAGAATTTTTTTGTATTTTCATGATGGGTATTGTTAAAAATTAATCATCAATCTTGTAGTATTAGTATATCACCTTTAGTTTGGGACCACCTAGTGCTACAAATCACCATTTTTGTATCATGATGAGGGCTTAGATTAGTGAGAGATATTTGGGAAAGGATTATTTCTTTTAAATATTTTGTGTAAGCTGACCAGGGGACGTACACTAACTCTGAGATAAATAGAAAATAGTAGTAGAGTAAAGGGAGGAGGAAAAATGAAATGAGGACACCCCAGAGTAGACGAGCTGCTCCTGTTCTCAGCTAGTTCTACCATGGTGTTGGAACAAGGGTTAGTCTATACTAGTGGCGTTACTATATGATGGAACGGTTTTAGAGGAAGGGATCATTGTGAATGTCCTAAAGTGAAACCAGGACTCGTTGAGTCTCTACAACTTTGGTTTACGTAGCCATATAGCCATGCCTGGAAGTGCTTAAGCTGGTGGAGGTAAATCTGCTGATTTTCACAAATATTGTTGGTACTGTGCCTTAAAAAGCATCAAGTAAAATGGTGTGGATGGTAAGTAATGTGGTGGTCATAATAAGTTAGTGGAACTAGGGGGTATGAGGGTTATAGTTGGAGAGCAAATAGGCAGTATGATACTGAGAGATTGTGTTTGCTGCAAACCTTTAACAGGCATTTTACGTTGCGCCATATTCCCTGAAAGTGTGGTAAAGTTCTGGGTGGTAGTACAGAGTTTCAGGCTCCCAGAATATTGTGCAGGTTGCGTGGATGGCGTTAGAGCGCTCTGCTGTGCAATAGGTGCATCTCAGAGACCCCATGTGATAGATCTGACGCAGGTTGAAGAAGTTGTGGTGGGTTAACCAACAGATTGCTTTCTGGGTGGGGAGGTCATAGGGAATTTCCAAAGCACTCAACTAATTAACCTTTTCTAATCATAGATTCTCCTCTAAATTTTCACTGCGTGGGGGCTTACCCCAGTTGTTTTAGAGTAAATCTTACTTGGGTCTTCCACTTCCAACTTTTGTGCCAACCATACTGATTTTCCACTTGTATTGCTTGATGGTGAGGGAAAAGTGTATCTATTGGGGGTCCAGAGTGAGCCAGAAGCAATGGGATGGGACGCAAGGTATGTAAGCAGGATATTAAGGTGGTGATTGTTAATTAATATGATTGCCTGTGAAAAGCTGGCCCAGTAGGCACAGGCCCAGTTTTGGAGTTGCAGTTCAAGGGCAATGATGCTTGCTATCCATTTCTCAAGGGTTTTGTTGGATTTCTCCTCAAAGCTTATTAGTCCCACTTCAACGCTGGATCATGGACTATATAGTGTAATAAGGCTCGCCGGTGGGCGGGATACAAACAAAAGAAACCCATGGAGCATAGCGCGCATTAAAGACAAAGTATGGATAAAAGGAGATGCCTTGTATGAGGAACCAATGGATTAAAAAGGATCCAAGAGTTAGCAACTGTCACCTGACAAATTAAGACAGAGGACTTGCCCTTGAGGGGAGCAATGCGGTTGGATAGCCTGTGTAGTAGATTATTCTCAATTGTGTTAGCTACATAGCTGCCTGCCTCCAGCCACACCCCCAGATGGAGGACATGGTTGGTGGGTGGTTTTGAAGAATATGGCAAGACCAGGGGGTCTATTTTGTTTGAGCGTCTTAGTGGGAAGTAGGAAGGGGTTGTCCAATGTAGTTGGTATTTTCTTAGTAGGTTAACTTCAGTATTATTTCTTTTTTCACATCACTATCCACCACGGATTATTCTTTAAGGTGAGTTCTAGGAGGCTGGAGTCTCAATGCTATATATACCAGCCATAGATTCATCCGTGAATACAGACTCTTAAGTACTGGCTGTCACTGAGTTTTGATACCAGCTAAGAACAAATTCGCTATGCAGTGTAACGGTCAAGACGTTGCCTTACCGCCACATTGCTATAATCTTCCCTAGGGCAATGAATGAGGCCAATAAAGAAAGGCATCATAGCTACGATTTTTGTAAATGGCAATCTGATAAATCAGATGCCCCAAAATTGAATCTAAACAAAATAACGAGGCTGACGATGAAGTAAATCCTCTTAAATGGTGCTCTGGCTAACCGGACGCTGCCAAATCTAATAATTATAAAATGCAGCAACAAGGGAGTGGACCCTCAGACATGAATTTCTATTTAACCAGGTGCAGCCAAGTCCAATGTCCCAAAATGTGTTGACAAGGATGAAAATCCTTGTAAATGGCGCTCTGGCCAACTAGATGCCGCCAAACACAATATTACTAAAAAGGGTGATAAGGATAAAAATCCCTGTAAATGGCGCTTTAGCCAACGGGATGCCACCACTTCAGTTGAGGATGGACAAGCCTCTCAGAAATGGCTATTGTGCGAATCAAAGGCCGTCAAACCCTTTTTAGCTAATGTAATATTTGGGAATACAGACAAAGAGAATGGCTCAAGCTTTGAGTACAAATAAAAGCAAAATAATAAATGTGGAAAAGTTTCCACAACTTCGAGGGTACCCAGTCCTAGTTCTGGAATGGGTCTCAACAAGTAAATGGATGGTTTAGATCCTTGGGTTATGCCTGTAGTTGAGAAGATGCCCACAGACCACACAGAGAACAAGACCCCCTCTTCTCCCTAATCTCATATACATCTGAGCAAATGAAGCTGTGTAAAGCAGTTTTGTCTTCTATAATAAACAATATACTTAATAAAATCCAAAATTAAATTTTAAATATTGGAAATCAACTTTATTAAGTTCTTAAGGGAAACTACACATGGACCACAGCTCGGACTTTGATAAAGGCCATTGAGTCTTTATATGCGCTTTCTGGAGGACAGACCCTCTTACTTGGCGCCAGTATAGTACTTACTGTGGCACAAACTTTCATAGTGAAGTGCCTCCCACATAGTCGGAAGAGGGAAATTTCCACAGCAGGATTATTCTGCCTGTGGGCACTTACCTGGGCACTCTTACCTATATGCTTTGTGGCAGTGTTAAGAGACCCCATCCGTCACAAGCAGAGAAGGGGTCTTTAAGCTTTTGTATTTTTTTTGAATAGATTCTAGATGTGCGTTGATATAATGTGTTATACTATATGGGGTTGATAATAGTATGAAGACTACAAACCTAGTTGAGCTCATCACAACCAATTTTTAGTAAGCCTTTACCAATATAAAGGAGCTAAAGCTCTTCTCTTTAATACTTAATGTACCTGAAATCTTCCAGAGGAAAGAAAACTTTACCCTCCAACTTTTGTCCAAGATTTGAAATCTTCTGAACAACAAGGTAACCTCGCCTTCAACTCTATCTTAGGTAATTCAGAACCACTTGAACATGGGAAAACCTAATTCTTAAACTCTGATCCCAAGAGTTGGCAAATGACAAAAAGATAATAAAAAACTATCTCTCCCACTAAAAACACAAGAGCACACAACATAAATTGAAAAATACTCAAATTTTATTCCAAGTAAAAATATAGTACTGCTTTGAAAAAATTTAAGGGCTTTATCTGCGAATACTGACGCCAACTCTATCATTGCGCCATAAAAGGATTGACATCTGTTGTCAATGAATTTAGCCTTAAGAGTCTTCCAAAATGATGATTAATTTATCTATATAGTCATATTCCACCTCCAACTAGAACATACCCTCTCCTGGGTGAATATAAGAAGAGCTTGTCCCAGCGCCTTCAATCATCTTAGCGAATTATCCTTATTGATATAGCATCCTGCTTAGGTAATGGGCTTTTTGTTCATTAAAAGCAGGTCGCGTTGCTTATTAAGCTAACACACAAGTTGCAGCCAACTTTAGCGCATCAAAGCTAAGTAATTTCCAATAAACCCTTTTTTACTAGCATTAAACTTTAAATGATTCACACAAGATAATTCAAATATCAATTGTTAAATAAAAAATTAAGCCACTTGTAAACATTGTCAGGGATCATCACCAACAGAACATCAGTAATCTGATGGATTAAAATCCTGAGGAGATTAGTAACCATTTCATAAGGATTTAAAACCAGCAAAGTTACTGTATTAAATGGTAACTCCCACATCTGCTATGGGTTTTAAAATAGCATCAAGCGGATAAAGCAGATAATATATTATAATTTTTAAACTTGATGATGCGGGCATTTTAAGGTCAACACATCCCCCCGCTGGACAAGACTATTTAGAAAAGAAATATTTTGTAGACAGACGCTGCTTCATTACAGGGCTTGAATCAGCCAGCATGTTATATATTTTTGGCAGAGCTAAATCTTCTTTTCCTTGCTCAATGCGCCTCTTCATGCCCATTCTATTAAGAGGAGCTTTATCTTTTCTTGTTTTTCTGCTGCCTCCTAGAAGTTCAGTTCCATGGCTCCATTCCACACCAGGACTATTTTAACTGATCAATAGCAATATGGTTCTGAATGTATTTTATCCACCAGATTGGGGCTCTTTATAACTTCACACTGTACAAGAATCTTCTCAGCTTATCTTACCAATGAAGCATTAACGCCTATATTCTCCAGTTTAGGCTCTCCTTTTTTGATAAAGGCACATCTTCCCCCTTTCCATTTCTTGTGCCTCTTCACGGTGGACTCAGTTTTAATCAATCTGGTCTTGCAGTTGTTAAAATTTATGTTCACTACTTTCATTATAGTACATACTCCTTCTCTTTTTTAGCACTAATGGTGCCCACCCCAAAAGGGGAGCCACCACGCATCAGTACATCCCCCTTCTTCCCACAAGACAATGAAAGTATGGAACACTGCCTGATAATCATAACTTCAAAATTTAAACTAATATTATATAACTATTAAAAATATAATTTGTGTTTTTTTTAATTTTTCTCATGGATGGTGTCCTTATAAATATATTTTTCCATATATATTTCCTATATTTTTTATCTTATACTATTTTTTGTATACGTTTTTTTCTCAGATTAAATACTTTAAGTATTTGCTTCTTTCCAATTCATTATATGTCCATCTTTCATGTTTTTCAGTATATAGGAATCTACCAGCCTTGATACTAATCTCAAAAGGACCTGACCATAGGCGTCTAACTTGTTTCTTCTCCCAAATCCATGGGTATCACAATAGGCTACATTATACACCACATGGTACTCTTTGAGCGCAGGTTAATTTTTTCATCCTGCTTCTTTGCTTATTAATCTCTTAAACGCTGTGTTGAATGCCTTTGATTGAAATGAGTAATAATGTTCAGCAGTTGGATTAAATTTTGTTCTGAACACATCCCTGAAGCTAATTCTACTGCTGAAGATAAAATTGATTGTTGTGAGGCTCTTCATCCATATAATAATTTCTATTGCGGTTTACCTGTCGCCAAATGATAAATGATATTATACACAAAGGTAACTGAAATAAGATGAAATCCCAAGATAGGTTTATCCTGGTAAAAATTTTATCTGCACCGCGGCTATACTTCTGTTGACTCTCTCTACCATTCTGTTTTTAGCTGTTATGAAATGGTCACCACTCCAAAGATCCCCATTAATTTGTTTATTCCTAGGAGAACTTAGGATGCTAAGCTGATTCTATTGTCACTGAGTACTACTTGTGGAATCCAACTCAGTAGACTACTTGGTCCAGTATGAATATCAAAGTGCTTGTTGAATCTACTCTGCTCAAAGCTTTAGTCTCAAAATCATCTGGTCAGATGATCTATCACAGTTATAATGTGCTTTACTCCCCAGTAATAACTCTCAAGTGTTCACTAACATCTATTGAAACCATGTTAAGTGAACCCAGGAGTACTAGCTAGTATCCTGTCATATCCTTTGAGGTTTGTGGAGTTGGCATTCAACACAAAAGGCTAGATAGTCTGCTGGATCATAATTGATTGATTACCAAGTAATAATACTTATGTAGATGATCCATTTTTCTTAAGACACCATGCCTCATGCCTTTGTGTTTGGCTTGTATAAATTTTTTGCATTATGATGGTTTACGTAATAAATATCATTTTACATCAATTGATTTATACAGCTATCCGTTCTTCATATCAGTATATTTCATAGCATTCCCCAGCGCACTTTGAATCTCATGGGGTTCACCCCCAATATTTATTTTGAGCACTCCATTGGAATAGTGATCCGCTTGCAAGTTCAAGACTTAGATGGTATTTAATCTTAATAATCCATCAGCATTCTAATTTGCTTCTCCCACTCTGTGTACAATCTCAATATTATAGGCTTTCAGATTTATAGCCCATTGATCTAATAGCCCCTCTTATTTCCTTAGGATTGTGCAATTAGCGTAAAGATGAGTGGTTAGATCA
This sequence comes from Massospora cicadina, assembly GCA_022478985.1. Taxonomy (NCBI): domain Eukaryota; kingdom Fungi; phylum Entomophthoromycota; class Entomophthoromycetes; order Entomophthorales; family Entomophthoraceae; genus Massospora; species Massospora cicadina. The sequence continues at coordinate 64,824 of JAKSZP010017366.1, forward strand.
TGACCTTGAAGTGTGTCACATAATATTCCCTCAAAAATTGTTTTCAAACATATATCACTGCAAAGCATTTGTGCTCATCGTTATGTAGTTCCTTTAGGCTGACATAAATATCTGACTCACACATGCCACCAGATGCTCCTCCCCTTTGTCATCCACTTGATTTAAAATGGGTCCACTCTATGTTGATGAGACACCCATCTGAATTATAAATTCCTATATTTATCTGGGTACATTAGAATTGGATAGCCATTAGATATCTTCTGAACTTATCAAAGGTTTCCCAGGCCTCCTCATTCCATATATATCCTATTTTAGATCCTTCAGTAGGTTGCAGAGTGGTTTATCATTCTGACAAAACCTTTGATAAATTTGAAAATAGTAGCCGACCATTTTAATAATTATTTGTATATACAGAACATTCCAATAGTTTGACTTTCATTTTATGGCCATTATATTCTGCGACTACAGTTAAATACGCTAGAGTTTATCACAAACCCCATTTATTAATGCTTTTTTTTGGAAACATGGCTTTTCCCCAGCTTTATCTTTACATTCACCAGCACTAGGCGTTTATACATATCCTCCAGTATTCTAGGTGATTGATGAGTGTCCTACTAAAAATTTGATGTCTTCCAAGTACACAAAAACATAGGACAACTTCAGATTACTCAAAATGGATCATCACCTGCTGGAAGGTAGCCAGTGTATTACATAAACCCTGTGTAATTAATTCCAACTGGTATAATCCTTGTGCAGTGATCATCACACTTTTCTTGGTTTTCTTTAGGAAATATATCTTCCAATAACTCAAGGTAAGCTCTAATGTTGAAATTAACTTGGATTCTACTACACTATTGAACATGTCATCTACCTTAACAGCGGATAAAAAACCTTCTTAGTAATTTTAGTCAACGGTGGTATCAATCAGTACTGAATTTAATCTGCCCTTTTTTCTTCACAACAATGATCAGGCTCTACCATGGACTCAACGAAGGTATGAGGAGCCCATTCTAGATCATTTTACCAATTTCCTCACTGACCACTGCTTCAGTGGCCTTAGATTGGTGGATGGTTGCATTCATATTGGTGGGTATTCCCCAGTATCAACCTTTAATTTTATTTGAGGTGGGCTGACCATGGGAAAAATATACTGCACCAATAGAGAGGATAGGAATTAGGGAGAAAAAATATAGGTGTGGAGGACAAAACCCAAGTACTGGGGGTAAAACCTTCCTGTGCATATTCTGATAGGCTAAAATTACATGATCTAACTTCACTGATTTGCTTGGTTAGACTGAGGCATGGTGCACGAATCCACATGTATTGATATCCTCTTGGCAAAGAAATTCAATTTCTGCCACAATGGAATTGGAACCAATGATGTGAGGGGTGATAGTGGGACGCCATCCTGACTATGCCACACCTCCTTTAAATAAAAATAATCAAGGTGGGTCAACCTTAGGACAAATATACCACACCAAGAATTATTTCTAGCAAGTACAGATTTTTAACTCAGAACCTGCATTAGGGTGGAAGAAGTTTTACCTGCCAGGCTAACCACCCTTCCCAGTATAAACCTTATAGATAACTTTTTTAATGCATCTAAGGTCTTAATCACCCTGGGCAAATATTACTTAAGATTTTTAAATAATTGTAGCACTTCCTCATGCGGATGTTCTGTTAGCCTAGCAAGCTGCTCTAAAAAACCTTAATGTTTTAAGTAACATCAACCAGTAATCTCATTTTTGGTAGCATTTTAAAGCCATGGAACTCTTTGTTTTAGATATCAGAATTAAATGCGCAGATTTAATAAATTGGTTTAGCTCTACCTTCATCAGTTCTTCACTAAAATTGGCCAGTAGTATTCAGATTTCACTGTGGTTGGGCAATATAATCCCCAGAGCTACCTAAGGCTCCAATCTCAATTTTCTTAGGGGCAATGACTTTCACATATAAGTAGTCTTAGTAGTTATAACTTATCACTGTGTTACCTATTAATTGCATTCTCACAGGAATTGTATTCATCATTTTCATTCTCGATGTATCCCACAGTTTTTGTAAATCTGCATATGCATTTTCCTGATTTTTTCAACAAACTTGTATTGTATGCTAAGTGCAATCAATATAAATTAGATTCATAAAATCGTTCTTCTTCATCAGTGGAGGCTCTCCCTTATGCTAATATACTAGTCAGTGCTTGCCCAATTATTGTTATGGTAATCTCAAAACACATTTGACATAATATTTTCAAAAAAACATTGTTTCAATAAAGATTCCATAATTTTGATTGCCAATACTATAATGGAAGAAGATACCACCAGCAACTTAAACTGAAGAGGAAGTATAATATATCCATACAGGAGGGGAGGATACCCCAGTGGTAGAATAGGGACCTCAACCGCTGCCTCCCTGAGATCAATCCTGGTAGTGAATTTTGGGTAGGGGTTGATTATGACTGTGTTGGCGTTGTGCACCAATGCCCCAAACTGAGATAGCAAATAGCAAAGGCGGTCCATGAAGTTCCAGGCCTATCATATGCCACGCATGGAGGTTTTCTGGGTTTTATCCTCCTTTCCCATTTTCTTTACTTCCCCTCATCGGTGCAGTATCATCCCGCAGGTCAGCCCACCTCAAATAAAATTTAAACTTTAAATATATCCCTACAGGATGTTGTAGTATCCAGTCATGTGGTGCAATTTTCCTTTCAGTGTTCTTTTATCTATAGAAACCTTCTTTTACTTCACCAACTTGTTCAAAACAATATTAATGAGATTCCGCTGTCAAATATCACCCATACTTCTAGTTTATTGACTATAATATCTGCATACATACACTCAGAGTATTTTAATAAGGTGTTTTCTGAGTGAATCACGGCAATATTCACTAGTATAGAGTATACTTAATTACACATATAAATCAGGGAAGGATTCCCAAAAACATGATGATAGGGAGAGAAATGGTCGTATCATAAATCTTTATCTTAACCAAATATTTTTTGTCAACAGTGGTCATGATATTTTCTACTAACTTAGGGAATAAGTATGAACAACTTTTTTTACAATTTCTAGGTCTATCCCCTTCACCTTTGTTTAGGTGATTGTATATACAAACAAATTAAACATCTGAAAGAGTGGATAAGGTGATTTTCATCTACAAATAGATAGGAAATATCCAAGACATCTTATAATATGTCAGGGAAAACAGGATTAATTGTAGTGCTTGATTTTTCTATACTAGACTTCTAGCCCTTTTCCAAAATTCAGTTCAGTTTCCTTTTCTTTAGCCTGAAACAGATTTACTTGTTCTTTAGGGTTCTTGATAGAACATTGAGTGTCTAAATGTCAAACTATCCACATTTGTGGCAGCTTTTTTAGTTTTTTCCACCCATTAGAGTCCTTATGACTTGTTTCCGTTACAACTTGATACTGTAGTATCATATTAGGCTCAATGAACTTTACTGTATTCTGTTTTTTTGGTGGTAATGAATTTGGTGCTTTTAAGAGCTTTAAATATTGCTCCTAGCATCTTAAGGCACTCTACCATCTGTGGTGTAAAATTTTGTTTGCAAGCACTAAAATTATAGCATGTGCAAAACTCTATATATCTGAAGCGCCATTTGCAATTTGCTATACATAAATCAAAGTCTGAAAGAGCTTTTTCGCCTCCCAAGATCTGAGCAACCTAGATAATTAAGTTGGTGAAAGAGGCTAATATTTCATTTATCTTTAATTGTTTTTTTTAGAAACTCCTGTTTATAGCTAGCCATCTGCTCATGGATACCAAACTCAGTAATGATTTTTTCTTTAATGCCGCTGTATGTCTAATTATCCTCCTTGAGATGAATTAACACCAGATTTTGGTACCTATTTCTAAGCAGTTCATCACCATAATTGCTTTTTGTCAGTTGCCATATCTAAACTTTGTTATTTTAAATAGGTTTAAAAATGCTGTAGCATTATCTCAACGAACTATAGTAAATTTCAGAATATTTTAAAATCCTTCTGTTGCTACTATGGTCAGAGTTTGTAGTGGCAAACAGCTGAGATTAGCAACATTAAAGTCAAAATTTTATAAAATCAAATATCATCTTCACCAGGTAAGAAATACCAGCTGATGATGATGAAATTTATCAAAAAGCCCCTTTTTCCTTAATCCTCTATCTAAAATGATGTTAATAGGAATGCATCATGTATGAAAATTCCAGCCATTTGAATATTTTCTTTGGGTTTGACATCATCAGAAGCTAAAAATTCTTATTGAGAGGCACCTAGGAAATTAATTTGATACTGTGTTCCAACCAAACCTATATGATTGGTAAATTTTTATTTAATACATATCTTGTAAATTCTTTCTTTATACTTTTACATTTAGTCAACTTCTTTTATGAAAATTTAGTTAAACTATCGTGACATCCATACTAGGACAGCTTCAGTCCTGTTTCTAATTTTAACATTGACTTTTTCAAAGTTTCGCGAAATTTGATATGTGGTGCTCACTACAGGGGGCACCCAAGTCATCATAAAAAGTGAAATTGTCTATTGTAAAATGGAGAGTGGAACCACAATGTCTCGATAAGGTACCTGTAAGTGTTACATGTTGGATATAGACTCAAGATCAGAGAAGCCTTTGATGTGCCCTGAACGTTTATCTTTTAGAGCTAATATTGAATTCGTGATATTTAATATAAATCATGAACAATATTGCCTAGATATTGTTAATACTAGTGCTATTATCTAACAACTTTTAGATGATAATAATGCTGCTGGAAGTCAGTCTTCCCAAGCTTTGGCCACTGCTGTACCATCTATTATGAGATATTTATATACTTCAGCTCACTTACCAACTACTGTTTTTGCAACAGGAGTTAATCATTATCTTCATTTCTTTTTACATCCCAATTTAAATCATTTAACCCAAATTGTAGACATGAACCATCATGAACTTGGAGCTCATTTGGATTAATTCAGTATTTATATGCCAATATGAATATTTATGAAGTCGCCTTTGACTTTATGCAATATAGTATTGGAGCAATAATAGATATTATTCAGTTTTTTAATGAGATCTGAGGATAAAATACTCTGTTGGATGAAGGATTCCATAATTATTTACACAATTACTCTTTCAAAAATTGCAATCTAACAATACCAAAATTCAGAATAGATTCAGTCAAATCATGATATGAAAACTCAAAAAGTAATTTTTTTATTGGAATCAACATGTATTTCTATTGGAAAATCAACTCCATGAGTTGCAACAGCGAGTACAAGGCCAACTGTTCAAGAGCATAATCACTGAGGTCAAGTCTCCTGGGCCCCCTGGCCCTCTTGAAACCTCTATACCCTTCCCTGATGATGGTCTGACAGAGTTAACAACATTTCCCTTCCATATAAAATATGCACTCTGTTTGAAAATGTTGCTAGGTCTAGTAAGGTTCAAGTTTATGGAAAGCCTATGGATCCTTGAGTTACCTAAATGCATTATCTAGTGAAATGGACAGCTTAAATGCATTTTTTCAAGTTGCTGATGATCAATTTGTTATGTTAGAACAAAAGTATGCAGAAATAGTTACATGTGTTAGCAGATGTGAAGCTCAGTTTCAATTTATTAATATAAATTACAAGCCCTCTAAAATCAGCTTGACTCTGAGTTAGCTTATAATAACTTTTATATTTAGTGGAGAGAAATTTAAGATGATTTTGATTAGCTGAGACGAGATTTTAACCAGAATGTTCACTGTGATTATCTTGAGACTGAAAAATCTGATGCTAAACCTAATATTCATGCTAATACTCTTTAGGTTAATTTTTTTAATAACCTCAAGCCTAGCTTTAAAGTAAAATTTATACCTAGGGGAGAAAGCATCTTGACTTTCCTTAATGCCAAAGAAATTCTATGGAATAAGCAACTGATTAACAAAAAGGTTAAACATATTCATCTTTGTTTAAATAGTCTTACAGTGATCTATGACTCCTGACCTTAAAGAATGACAAGCTTTGTATCAGGCGCATACTACTCTACTACAAGAACTTTGAAGTGATCAATTGCATTGAACCAAAAACATGAATTTAGCTATTTAGTTTAGAAAAGGGGTAACTTGGTTGGTTTTGTTAGTCAATTTTATACAGTGGCCAAGCTTTAATTGCAAACATTCATATTACTCTTGATGATGCAATCACTGCAGTTGTTCACCCTTAGAAGCCCGGCGTAATATTCAATTACACAAGATTAAACTAAGCGAACTTTTAACAATGTTCGTGAAATCAAAAAAGCATAAAATACTTTTCATACTCCTATTATGGATTTGCCTTCATAGCCCTGTAAAGATTTACTCTGGGTTGATTATCAGCAAGCAACCCTGTAACCTTTTTACTGCACATAGTCAGTTTCCTTGTGCACTTTGTCATGTTGTATAGAATGTATTATTAATCAATAATAGCATGGAGACTATTATTCATAGTTGAGATTGAACTATAATTTAGCCCAACGCTCACCAGTATTTCCAATTAAAATACTCTTGAAGATGTACTCATAGAGATTCGTTCCCTATACTATTGTCCACCTGATCTTCACTAAGATACCCTGGTGACAGTCTCTCTTGGCCCAACACATAGTCAGCAGCTATCCCTGTTTTTGGTTCCTTCGTCTCTAGATCCCCAATAAGATCTTTACTCTTCTCTCTGAGATTTGCTTCCAATTATTGCCTTCTGCAATATTATCCTTGAGATAGAACAACACAATAGAAGCTGATAGTCTAACTATACACTGAATTGGTAATGTAACTCTAAACACTGTAGATAATAATGCTTTCATAGATAATGTTTTAATGTTTTAATTAAAGTAAATCCTAGGGAATTATATATAGTGAGAGATTCAGCTATCTAACACTCAGTTGACACCTCTTTGATGAAACAGCAGCCATTGCCATTGAATCACCCATCCTCATCTCAGCATCAATGGTCTTCCCCATCCTGGCTAGGATTCTGTCATTAACATCCTCGAGACCTCAAACAAAAAGAGTCAGAAAACATGTCCCTAAAGTTTTCCTCTCAATACAAGTGAACCAACCTTTATTGGCTAGCGACCTGCTTAGGTAATGGGGCTTATTACCCATTATGGCAGATCACTCACCAACCAATTGATTTGATAGTTGCAGGCGGCATCACTCGACTCACAACTTACTATTCATTCCTAATCAGTTAGTGATGAAACCCGACCAATCCATATTGGTAAACCTGATAGTTAACACTATCAGATGCCCCTATTTTGTCAGAAACTCCGCCCAATGAGATCTTAGATATTCATCTGGATTGATCCTCAATGGATACAACCAGGCGAATATCCCAAAATCCCCCAAACGTAGTTCCTCCAAAACTCAGGATAACTGATTTCTGATTCACTTCGCCTAGGGAATTTTCCCTTAGTGATACAGGTAATCTAGCAGGCTGGGAATATGGGCAAAAATCCCAACATGCCCCTACTTCATCAATGAGCCTCATGTTCATGCCATTAAAGCAAGAAATATAATTAACCTTGATGCAGTTATTTTAAGGGATTACATCATAACTCAAACATTTATTAAGAAACCTAATGATGAGTAAAAATATTATTCAGCATGAAAAAATAACGCTCTTTATGATGACCAGAAGTCTAATCCTCAACCTGGCAACTTAATAAAAACCTACATTATATGAAAATGATCTTTTAAGAGTTAGCAGAACTCTGGGGACCATCTAGTACTAAAAAAAAGAGTTAGCAGAACTCGATATGGATTTTTTATTCTTCTTCAGATGGGTCACCTATGTTCTTAACTTGCCCCTCATTTGTAAGTACAGTTATTAGAGTTCCAGTCAAGGTATATAAAATACCATTTATGGAGATGATTAGTAGTGGTTCTTCTGGTAATATTATATCTTCTTAAATTATTGAAGATAAAAAAGTTGCTCCAGTTCTTCCCCATCATATAGAGTATGGCACCGCTGGACATACACGTACCAGATCCATAGGAGCATACTCAGCTCTTCCTGTTAAATTTGGAAAGTTATCTTTGGTTACTACTGCTTTATCTTTTGATAATCCAAATTTCAATCTTCTGTTAGGTAATCAATTCTTTATGGAGTAGATTGCTATAGTGCATACTTGAAGAATTTATTCCTTCCTTGGATATTGAGTACCATCAGAGTTAGAGTCCAAGCAAGTTTGAAGAAATTAAATAAAGTACAGACTTGTATTAAGAAACCAATGACTGGTAGAACAAATTGCTTACCATATTATCTATCAAGAGTTAAACTCACTTCAGTTGTAGTAGAAGGAAAGGAAGGTTTGCCGTTATATTCTCCAAATAATCTGTGGAAACTTCAAAACTTTTAATTATTATTGATACCAAGGTAAATACTAATATTCCTAAAGATACTTTATCTTAATAAATATAAAAAACCTTTTATGTATGTGTGTATGTATGTGTGAGACACATTCTCTCTTGAATAAATGAACCAAAAAATCACCAAAGTTTGCATATATATTTTATAAATTTTTAGAATGGTCGTAGGCTATTTTTAACAAAAAATTATAACAATTTAAGAAAAGTTACATATAAGATTAGAAAAAAGTACAATCTAATGGCAATAATTATTATTTCAGCTGAGCGTTTTGGTATTATTTGTATAATTTAACAAATTCATTGGTTTTGATAAGCGGTTGGTAGTTTTTGGTTGACCTAAAAGTCAACTATTGGTTTTGGCCGGGTGAAAGCTGGTGGATTTAGGTTGATTAGACGTGTTATAATTCTAGGTAAATGGTTGATGTTTTAGTCAATTTGATATTCAATTGGTTTCGGATGAGTAGTTGGTAATTCTATATTCTTCCAATAGAATTTAATTTCTACTCAATGGCCTTCTACTAAAATAAAAATCAACTAGGATCCTCTGGTAAACTTTAAGCCCATAAAAAAGTGTGTTAAACAGGTTATCAATGAGAATAAGGCTAAAGTTCTCTTTACAAAATATCATAGTGTTTATTTATTTTATTAGGATGCATTATATCATAAAAAACCAAAAATAACCCAACTTGATACAAGTACTTATAAAGTTTGGGAAATGTAATAGATTTATTAATAAATAAATAGATAAATAAAAATTTTTAATATCAGTTCTTTATTGAATTTAAAAGATATATGTTGCTATTGGTAATTATATACAATTTGCGGAGAATTTTGGTATTCAAACAAGCAATAGTTTTATAGGTTTAGATAAGTAGTAGATGGTTTTTGGCTGTTTTTTAAGTCCAACAATTAGTTTTTGTGGAGTGATGGTTAAATTTTCTTGAATAATTTGATGAGCTCAATGGTTTCAGGTAAGCGAATGATAATTTTGTTAGTTTGGCAGGCTTATTTGATTTTGCTAAGTGGTTAGAGGTTGTAGTATTCAATAGTTTAATGGTTTCTGAATTTTTTGTCAGCCTACTACCAATATAAATACTAAAATTATTTAGAATCATCTTTTTATAAAACTTACAAGCAAAGCAAATTAACCTGTGCTCTTGACGAACATAACGCTAAAATTTCAATTTAAGGATATGCAGTATATTTATATAGGATATACTATCTCATTAGAAAATAAACCAAAAATCACCAAGCTGGGCCAAATATATTATAGGTAAAGGGAATAATAATAGGGTCATTTAACAAAAAAGGGGTGATAATTTTTAATATGAGCTATATTTTAAGATTTAAAATTTAAAGTTTTATGGTCTTTTATATAATTTGGATGAGCGTTTAGAGATTTTTGTAACTTGTTAGGTTTATAGTTTTTTATAAGCAGTTTGTGGTTTTTGTTGTTTTTCTTAATTCAAGTATTAGTTTTGGCTGAGTAATTGGTGGTTTTTGGTTAGACAATGGGCTCAATGGTTTCAGGTAAAAGATTGATAGCTTAGTATATTAATAGTATTAATTGGTATAGGGTGAGTGGTTGATAATTTTTGGTTAATTTGATAGAATTTTCTTTTGGTTAAATGGTTGATAATTTTGTTAATGTTATAGGAATAATTAATTTTAGTCAAATGGTTGGCCGTTAGATAATTCATTAGTTTTGATGGTTTATGAACTTATTAATAGCCATCTGCCAATATAAAAAACTACAAAGATTTGTTACAATCATTAAGTAAATTATAAGCCCAAGCAAAGCTTGGTTACTTGGCTAGTTGGATATAAGGGTGTTGGAACCCTCAGTCAGAGATATTTTACCTTTCCTTGGAACCTTGGATCCAGCTTATGCTGATTCTGTCTTAGTACTATTGGCCAACTTGACTAATCAAGATCAAACTATGGGACCCAATATACCTATTGCATATGTTAATATGTTACCTACAATAAGGTTAAATTAATCAAAGACATTTGAAGCTCCGTAAGTTTGGGCTTTAGATCATTCAGCAATTATTACTGTTAAAGTTTCCATTGGTAATAATTTGCCTCAAAATCTTAGGACTCAAGTGGAAAGATTATTGGATGAATATGCTGACCTATTATCTTCTGCTGCACATGATTTTAAAATATGAAGGGAGTATTAACAAATGCTTAAAAGAGATCACCACACTTCAGGTCTCATCCTTACTTAATTATTTAGTAAAAAAGCCCCCAAGTAATTACAGAACATAGACAATTACTTAACGAGGGGTTATTAGTGCCCTTTTGAAGACTCTGGGCTTCTCCACTTCTGTTAGTGCAAAGGAAAGATGGAGTACATCAAGAAATGATTTTTTTCTGGAGATTAATTCAGTTCAGAGAAAAGATAGTTATCCCTTACAATGAATTGATGATTCTTTGAGACTATTAGCAGAAGCTTAATACATCTCTGCCAAGGACTTAGCAAGTGGTTACTGGCAAATTAATTTAGCCCTAGAAGATAGAGCTAAATGCTCTTGATAGCTAATGAAGGGTTTTTTAAGCCCATGTGGATGCCTCAAGGGCTTTGCAATGCTCCAGAAACTTTCCAAAGAGCTACACATGGTCTTCTAGGAGACATAGGATGTCCTGTGCTCATTTATATCTCAATGACATAACCATTTTTCCAAAACTTTCTCTGATCATCTAGTGCATTTGAGAGGTACCTAATCACTTCCTTCACTATTCACTAAAAGTGAAACCCAAAAAATGTTCCTTTTCCAACATGAGATGGAGTTCCTAGAAATTAAAGTTTAATAAGAAGGTATTTAACCTATCCTAGATAAAGTGGTGCTATTGAAAAGATGTCACCACCAACAAGCCTTCAGGATGTGCCAGGTTTTCTCAGGATGGTGGTATACTATCACCAGTTATACCACTATTCATGGATTTAGCTGAGCCTTTATTTTATCTATCACAAAAAGGAGTCTTTTTTTGTTGGGAGAAAAACAAGAACAGGCCTTTAGAAATTACAAACTGCTTTAGTCTCACACCCAATTCTAATACATCAAAATTGGATAAATTTTTTTTAGTATTTACAGATGCTAGTGATGTCGCAGTCAGTGCCTTTCTTAATCAGCATGACTATTATTTGGTGGATCATCCCGCTGCTTGCTTAAGCAAGACTTTGTCCAAATCTTAGAGGCATTACATATTTACTGAATGAGAAAATCTAGCCATGCTCTTAGTGATAAAACACTTATAAACTTACCTTTATGAAACACAATTCACAGCTATCTTAGGTCCTGTTTTTTTGAGATAGTTGAAACCTCTTAAAGATCCTGATGGGCAACTGGCTCAGTGGCCACTAAGGCTTTAAAGTTATTGTTTCATCATTCAGAATTAGCCTAGTGATGTACATCGAAATGCAAATAGATTATTTCAAATGTCAGTTTTAACAGTAGTGACTTTTGAAAATATCAAATTAATGATTAGTTGGTCAACCTGATTTATAAGAGTTAAAAAATTCTCATGTTTAAGATGATTTACGAAAAATTACTACAAATACACAAATTCAAGAAAGAATGTTCTATACAAATATTACCATAAAATGGTTACCTTATATTGTTCTTCATCTCAGACAGATGCTATTTAGAAGGTCATACTACTGTTGGTTGTGGAGGAATTAATTATACTTTTGAGTGGTTGTGCAAATTTTATTACAGGTATCATATGTTAGAAATGATCAAGATGAAATAACTGCTGTGAAAATGAGAACTGTTGGCATTTGACTTCCTTCTTTGGAATTAGCAACAATCTATAAACTTAAGACTTTTCTCTTTTAAAATTAAAACTCTTATATACTCCCTAAGTTCTCAAGCAGGTCTTTATATGTGCAGCAATAATAGTTGATAAATAATATGTTTATGTAGGGTGATTGATACCAAAAGAAGACTAGTATATAGTTGATAGTTCATGACTAATATTTCTCCTTCTCTGGATTCTCCTAAGTGCAGGCACAATAATATTTTAACCCACTGGTGAAGGTAATCAACGCTTTATATAACATGGTAATTTCCATTCAAAACTCCTCCTAAGAGTTGGCAACTTCTGGACAACAAAAGAACTCAACCTACTGGTAAAAGGTTTAGCGGTTCTATGGGACCTTCTACTCTTATGATTTGACTTTTTTTAGTACTAGATGTTATGATTTGACTCTTGATTCTGGCTTAGAGGTCTCCCATTGGACTTAACTAACAATTATAGTTCAGTGGCCTACTTGGTGAACTTCTATCCCTTTCTTTTGTTAACTTAACATAAGACTAAAAGCAGTGTTTCTTCTCTTAATTCAGAAACCGTGAAGAACTTGACAGTAATCAATATAGTAAATAAAATAAACCTAATATATTTAATATTTATTAGTTCGTTTTTTTCTTCTTTTATTAGTTATTTTTCAAGGGAACATATAGAGGATTTAGCACCTAACTCTTATGATGGCACCTCACTGCGATACAACATCTGTTGCCGCTAAATTTACCCTCCAGGGTAGCGCAAAATGATAATATTGCTAATTGGGTTGATTGGGTTCTCTCCCCTACTCAAACGCACCCTTCTCTGGATTAAAGTTTAGAACGTGAAACAACGCCTTTGTTAAACCCCAGCTATCAACCCTTATCAGGTTATTGACCTTCTTAGGTAATGGGACTCTTGTCCATAACCTGCAAGTCATGATACTCAAAAAGGCTATTTTCTCCAGTTGCTATCAAGGCGGCATCACTCGCCTAGCAACAATAAAATCCCTTAGTTAATCAGCAATAAAACCTGCTCAACTCCTAAAAGAAATTTTAGTTATCAACATGAAAATGACAACTTAATTGCTTGTTTATAGAAGGGACTATCCCTTATGAAACATTATTAATCTGGTGGATTAAACCCCAGAAATTAATAGATATTCATTTGGAATAAATTACCAAACAATAGTCATTGCCTATAAAATGATTACTCTCTATATCCACTAAAGGTCTCAAACCTAGCGGATAAGAAGAATTAGAATCATGGTATGGCGGGACAATACGGTCATATTTAAAATTTAAACTGATGCCTGCATAAATTATCAAGATCAAGGTCAAGCCAGTCCTAAATATTAACATCAAGTGTAGCACCATCAGAGCGATTTATTGTTGTTTGTGTTATATGTAGTAGGGCTGTTTACCTACAGGTTTACATGGACATCGATATATCTTAGCTATTGATTATCTGACATTATGGTGGAAGCTATATTATTACCGTCAGCAACAGAAAAATCCACTGCTTTTTTTATTTCGCTCAGTATTTGCTCGATATGTTTGCCCATGAATCCTCCTTTCTGATAATGGTTTTAATTTCACGCTTAGGGAGTTCAAGGACTAACTTTGCTCTTCAACACCAAGAATACTTTTGCAGCTCTATATATTATCTACTAATGAAATGAGGGAGTGAGAAAATGATATGCTAGTATCTATATTAAGAATTGGCTGCCACTGATCTAATAGAATGTTATCTGTAATTACCTGATGCTATATTAGCTTATCAAACCAGCTATCATTGCATAATTAAGATGTCTCCATTTCAAACATTATATGGATGTGAACTAAGACAACAACTACTATACAACCTTTATTAAATTATTTGTTTGCTGAAAGTTCTGATCATGTTTTGATAAATATGTCTGATGAAATTATTTGGTTGCAAGCCTTTGCCACTGATAGAATTTTCTTAACAATTTTTGAGAAATAAACTAAAACTTAATTTGCGCTTTCAAGCTCGGACAGTCTAACAATTATGAGATTTAATTCTTTTTTACCATAACAGAGTTGGAAGTCAATCTAATAAGCTTAATGTTATTGGATTAGACCTTACAAAGTTGTCTACAAATTTGAAACTGATTATTTTATTGCTGACATTAATCAAGTTATTGTTATTAATCATGTGCATAGTATGTCTCTAAGCCCTTATGTCACCCTTTAAAAAGACCTAAAGGGAGTCATTGTTAGAATTCATGATGGCAAAAAGCTGAAACAGCCAATGTTAAGTCAGATTTTGTTGAAAATTACATATCCTTATTGTTAGGTAAGAAATTATAATTGATGATAAAAAATTATCAAAATCTAAATTCTCCTCCAATTTAACGTCCAACGATATGATGTTATTATGAAAGCGTCGCTTATAACTATTCCAGAAAGTTGACTTTTAAATTTGGGTTTGGCATTATCAGAAGAAATAGATCCTAGTTAAAAGTTACCTAAGAATTCGCTTTAACACCTTGTACTAACCAAACCTATATATCAAACAATTTTGAGAATTAAAGAATCTTGTAATTACTTTATTAATTTTTGGCTCAAATTGATTTTTTGTAATGAATTTAGTGGAAACTATCATGTTATCCAAATTAGTACACTTTCATCCCCGCTTTTAAATTTAACATCAAATTTGCAAAGTATCACAAAATTTGATAACCATGGCAAAAGTACCTGCTCATCAACCAAACTAATGATAGGTGTGTTTTAGGGTTCATCTCCAAAATTATAATGTAAGCTCCAGGTATTTTTTTGTAATATGGTCTTTTCCATTGTAACTTTCATCTATCTCAATATCATATCCATTTGCTTCTATCTGGGCACAATGACGCTTTTTGATTTTTAAGTTATTGTAATCACTTTAGGATCTGCGTTATATACTTGTGAATCAGGTTGAAGTTTTCTCTATCTACTTTCTGTCAGTCTTCTTAGACAATAAATTCATTAAATACTGCAGCATCCTTCTGCTTCAAGGAGGTGCCTTCTTTTGAAAAATTGTTGTTGACCTTTGTGACTTGTTCTATATTTCCCCAGAATTTCACTTGTAATCCAAGGCGTTAGATAAGATTGTTATGCTAGATTCAGCATATTTTTATTCATGGTTTCCAATCCCATCCATAGCTTCTGAAGTTTTTTTATACAGCATACCACTTATACTTTCTGATGTAAATTTGGTCTAAAACCTCAAATACCCCTGTAGTGAGCAATGAACTGTAAACTTTTTAAGGTTTACTACACAGGTTCTAGGTGTGCATTAGAAAAATTTCTGATATAATAATGGATGAGTTGATAGTATGAAAACTATTATCCTAGTTGAGCTCTTCACAATCAAATTGAGTATTTCATCAACTCTAGACAGGTGCTAACGCTCTTCCTTCTGATATATGAAGGTACTTAAGACCTTAAAGACAAGGGTAAAAAAACCCTCTTAACTCTAGTCCATATTGTTGGCAACTTAAAACAACAAGGAAACCTCAACCTTCAACTCCTCCTATTGAGTAATTTATAACCACTTAGAAGAGGGAAAAATCTATCTCTATAACTCTAATTATAAGATTTGACAAATGATAAATAGACAAGAGAAAACTATCTCATCTACTCTAATCACAAGACAAACAATATAGATCATAAAAGCTGTTTAAATTTTAATAAATTGAACAATAGAATACTGCTTTATTAGATTTTATTCAAGGGCTTTTATTATAAATTTGATGCCCAATTATCACCTGGAGCCCAATAGGAATTGCATCTAACATCAATGAATTTAGCCCTAGGGAATCGTTCAAAATGATGATTAATTCATCTATCTAGTCAGTTTTCACCTCTAACTAGAACATAAACCCTTTTGGGTTAGATATCTGAAGAGCGTGTCTTAATGCTTTCACTCAACCCCAGCAGATTATCATTATTAAGCTATCAACCTGCTTAGGTAATGGCCATTCTACCCATTAACAGCATGTTGCATTGCCTATTAGATAACACGCAAGTTGCTGCCAACTACAGCGCTATCAGTGCTTAGCAACTGCCAATAAACCCATAATGACTGGCGATAAACTCTGATTGATTCACACAAGATAAACAAAATAATAATTTTTACATTAATATTTTGAACCACAAATAAACATTGTTAGGGATATTCTCCGATTGAAAATCAGTAATCTGATGGAATCATATCCCAGAGAATTAGTTAACATTCCATAATAAACTATAACCAATAATAGTAAAAACTCTCTTTAACCGCTCAAAGTCACTTTTGAGAGATTTTAAATTTAAGTTTATTTATCTACAGCCATCTGCCCAAAAACCTATTCTTTGATGTCCTTGGCTCTGCCGCCTGCCACCCCAGTGTGGGGTAGCAGTGCACCCCCACCTAGCGTTTTCCGCCCTGCAGGCAAGCGCGTTCAGATGGGTTCAAACAGCCCGCCCACTGCTTCCAACCGTTTTGTCCCCCCACGGGACTTAGCGCTCCACCTGGCGCGCGTCCACCCTTCTCGCCCCCATCCTCTCGCCCTCCCTCGCTCTGCTATCCGCTATTGCCTCAGAGTGGACTATGGGCGTTTGTTCCCATATGCCGATAAGGCAATTATTGACCTAGCCACTACAGCCTTTGCGCCAGCTGGCTTTATAGACTTCCGCCCTTTTAAGGGCTACTTTGACGTTGGGTTCCAATCTGAGGAGGATGCTGAAGCGGCAGCACAAACTCCTCTAATTTATAAAAAAAACCCCATTCCCACAACCCGTACTCGCCTCCCTTCAGACACCACGCTAGTGGTATCCTTTGCAAATCTCCCATCCCACCTTCCACCCCAGGTTTTGTATGACCAGTTGGTCGCGGGGCTCATGGCTTATGGCACTCAGCTCAACCTCATCTTTGCCATTCCATCTGGTGCAGAACGCCTTGCTGCTCCTCGTGCAACAGCCACCATCATACCACACCACCCTACCATAGCCCAACAAATCCCACCCCGCGCTAGTGTGGCTGCAGCGCCAGATCATTTCTTTTGGGCTCAGGTCGATAATGGTAGGCAGATTTGTTCCCTCTGCTTTGGCATCGACCATGCAAAAAGAGCGTGCCCTAAGGCCAAATCCGCTGATGCAACTTCTGAGCCCCCCTCTGGAGGTTCAGTATGGGGCACTTTGCTGCCCCCTCCCACCCTCAATCTCGTTCAGTGGGCCCACATGGAAAATCAGCCCCACCCAAAACCTCCATCCTCACTCTCCCACCTAAATCTAAGCCAGCCAATCAGAGCAATGCTTGGACCAACATTCACACCCAAGCAGCTGCCCATTCGCCCAATCCTACCCACTCAAATTTAAATGCCACTATTCCAGTGAACCAAAATCCATGGGATCAATTGGCTGAAACTGACTAATCAGGTAATATCCTCATTAGTAAGCATACAGGTCAACCTCTCTGCCATGGCGATTATGGTCGGGCAGAATTTTTCCTTCCCAACTTCGATGAAACCCCTACCCCTCGCCATTTCGCTCCTCTACCCAATACAGCCCATTTCCAAAGTGACCACCAGCTCGCCTTAGCTGCGGTGGCCTCTCCTCATTGCCCAAAACTACGCACCGCGGTGGCCCAGTCAGTGGCTCAGCTCCAGCATGGCCTGCCCACCATCTTCTTCCCCCCCGACTTCCCTGAATCTCCCTGCAGTGACATCTCAAAACTATTTGATGATGCTGAAATCGCTGTTATAAGTGTCACAACGCTTGCTTCATTCAACCCCTCAGCCAAAATCACCCACCACAGTATCTCCCTTTTCACCCAACTTCCTGAAGCCCGCAAAGAAGCTGAAGTTCTCCTCGCAGCTTTTGTTGAAACACTTTCCCATCATTATCTTGATGCAGAAGTGGAAAACTCTTACTACGCTGACCTCAGCCCCCACTATGCAGATGCCCCAACGCCCTGGCTCTCTGCTCTGATCTGGTACTGTAACCAACACCCCTTGATCAAGGTGGGTCTTTCTGAAAACCAACCCCCCAACCCCTCCTCACCCTCTGCCATGGTGGGTTAAGCAGTTTCTGCTTCCCACCTGGTTAGTAGTTTGTTTTGCCGTTTTGAGTGTTGTGATCAGTACTGTCTGTCCCCTGGTCAGCATACCTCGAATAAATCTATAACCAATAATAGTTAGGGGATGGAAGGCGAGTCGGTAAGGGTGTACGGCTACCAACCTGAAGGTTGCAGGTTTGATTCCCGCCCTTTGCACATCGATCGGGGTGCCAGCTGAAGGAAACTATTGGCGGTTAGTAGGTATAATAACACGAAAACCTTACCCATGACGTAACCAGAAAAATCCGAGTCCCAATCTGGAGGTGAAAAAACTTTCTATGACAGAGTTGACCCTGCTCAGGTTTCATATCGATACTTTCTCTATTTCGGTAATGTCCGTCCCCCGGTCGGCTTGCCTCAAATAAATAAAATAAAATATAACCAATAATAGTTACCATAATAAGTGATACCTCACACATCAGTATGAATATTATTATAGTAAATCACCACGGCGGATAAAGAGGATAGTATCATAGACAATTAAGCTGGATGATGTGGGAATCTAAAATCCCAAATGGATCTAAGCTGAATCAGTACAGGAGTGGTCTGAGGGTCTATCTGTTTGAGACCTCTATAGAGTTTCTTCAGGTCAGTGATGAATCCTGGACCACATGATGTCATGTAGGCTGACCTGTGAGCAGTATGGCCAGTTGATTGATCTGGTAGAAGTGTGAAAGCTTACATGCATTGCCTCAGGTAAGACCAGTTTACACAGTTATAAGCTTACTCATGGTTTAAGAACAATAGGGTGCCAATTTATTGAGACCGGCAGATGTTGGCATTGGTATATACGTTATTATATATAAACCTTCTGGGTATAGACCCATATTGAGTTGTACAGAACATCCGCGTAAACTTTGCATAGCATCTAGGTAATGATTATAGTGGAAACTTTGTGTCAGTATTGGTAAGGACTTGGGACGCCAGTTGGTGAGTTCCAGCTAGTCACCCTTTTGTTGAACAAGGTAATAAGATATTTTTTCTTGGGCTCCTAGTAAGAGACAAGTGTCCATAAGGAACTTTTTCATGGAGCTAGGGTGAGTAGCGCCATGGTGTTAATATATTTAACTTTTAAAATTTTTAAGGGATCCTATCAGGCTTGAGCATTTTCTTCATGGTGCATGGTGAACTGTTCCTCAGAGCTCCTTCTGTGTGATCATTTTATATATTCTTCTGGCCAGTGGTGTACAAATGAAGGCGCTGGTTATAAATATACAAATCTTATCATATTTGTTTGGGCAGTCCCTATAAATGTGCAAGTAGAAACTGTGAACCTTAAAAGAGATGTCCACCTGTCACTTTGCCATGGTACCACCCTGCCTGCAAACCTGTGTCCAGGTAGGTTGGTTTCCATATGAGTGGGACTGGAGGAAAAGGTATGTCAAACATGATCTTTTCTCTATTATAAGCTTATCTTTATTATACCTTTCCAGTTTTGGTGTTTGTTGATGAGTGCATTTAAAAGGGTTGATATCTCCACTCACCTTCGTCCCCATCCAAGGCTATACCTTTTTAAGCAATGTGTTGTGTTACATTTGTTCAAACTTAGTCAGGGTGAATTTGATGATGGCTGAGTCTGCATAGGGTTCAGACTCTGACATTGAGACATGCCTGTGGTTGGAGAAGTTGATCTTAATTGTTAAGAAATTGAAGATGAAAGGTTGGTAGTGAAAGTTTCTTGAATGTTTTTAATTATGGACATTAAGATGAGTCTGCCCTCAGACACATTGGGGTGTCAAGTTTGGAATAAGAGTGCACCAGGAGGAAGAGTTTTATATAGGCTGAGAATGGCCTTCATGGCGCGGAGTTCAATGCTTCCTTATAGGTATCCAATGGGTGCAAGCCACTTATCAGTTGTTGATTTGGCCTAGGAGTTCATATTTCCAAGCAAAAAATTATTGAGGGATGAAAAGTGTGACAAAAAATTCTCTCTTTTTCTACAGTCACTTAATTGATCAAATTTAAATTTATTTAAAGTTTTATGCTCAACCATTTTTTGTCTGAGCTGCTACAAGCCAATGTCAACACATTTGATGCCTGCTTCCTTGCATGAGGTAACAGAGTGCCGACTCCTGAAATTTAAAAGCCACGGCTAAATCCGCCCTGCTGTCCCAGCTAGCCCTTAAACACTTCTGGTCGCTACATCACACCTTGGGACCTAGCCCATCACCTCACACGCTCTCAGGTGGTGCTTTGAAGCCATTTGGTGCTCACTTGGAGCAACCTGCGTCTCAGCCTTTAAGTCTAGTAAAGAAACATCTTTCCCTATGCAAGCGCAGCCATCATTGAGAGGACCACAGCTGTTTACAAACCCACTGACTTTCCAGAATTCTGCCCCTTCAAGGGTTACTTCAACCTTGGCTTCCCTTGTATAGCTCACTCTATAGCAGCTTACTTAGTTGCCCTTAGTTTGAAAAAAATATGCCTATCCTAACCATTCAAACCCATTTTCTGGATGAGGTTATGCTGGTGGTCCAGTTCTCCAGCTTGCCCTTCCACCTATCCCCCAAATGCCTCCATAATGAACTATGAAAAGCTTGGTTGCCTATGGCGCCAAAAAAATGTTGCAGTTTGTGGTGCCTAAAGATGCTGATCAACTCACCAGACCTTGCGCATTTGCAATTATCTTCCCCTACCACAACGACACCCTCCTCACATCACCCCCGCACTGTTATCAGATCCGCCCCTAATCATCCCTTCTGGGCACATGTCAAAATTTGACACGTTTATATTCACATTGTGCTTCAAACTTGACCATTTTAAAGTGCAAGTGCCCAGAATTATCTAATTAAGCTTCTTCTACTACTTCTCCCTCTAACATCAGCTCAACTAATTCTGCATGGCATATTTTTTAAATGGGGGATTGATCCTCCCACCCCATCTTCATCTGCCAAGGAGCTTCCATTATCACTCCGCCTAATGTCATGGAACTGGCAGAAGATGTTTAGACTGGCCTGCCAGTTGGGATGCGTAAGCACCCAAAAAGCAAGCCATAATGCCAGAGTCATTGCTGACTGAATGATGTAAATGGAGCCAGGCATTTGGAAATGACGAATTGTTGGTGTAAGATAATAGTGAATATAATCCTGAGAACAAACCAAATTGAGCCCACCCCAAATCCTGGAGGTCTTAATGCAGTGGGAGGAGCAACAGAAATAGTTTCAATAAGTTCACCAGTATATGGGGCTGAATTGACTGTGGAACAAGGGGGCAGATTCTTGCTTGAAGATGGTGGACATAAGGCCACAAGATCCCAGTATATTGTTGACGAAAGTTCATAATGACAGGGTTATATTTCCAGAAGTATCTAGCTCGCTGAATCCAATCTACAACAGTGAGGGCCATAGTGACCATGAGTACTGGTAGGGCCCATCCGGTGTATGGACTGACAGGCCACCAGGGGAAAGCCATTGGGAATGCAGCCAAAAAGAAAATCAATAAAATCAAACTGATTGGTTTTTGAGGCAAAATTTTATTGTGAAGGAAAAGGAAGACAATTAACCAACAATTTTCTCAGTGCAATGCGACTGATTAAAGAGTGGTCTATTGATGCGGGACAAGCCAAGATTGGTACCTTCAATTTTGACCTAACTGGCGAATTATTAAGGAATGGGGCGATAAGTTCATTGGGAACCAACATTAAAAGAATTTGGCAGCAGGCCAAGTCGCTGTCAGTTCGACCTTGAATGTCCAAACTGAGGCTCTTATACATTTCTGATGGTTGGTACAATGGCGTTTGGCCTGACAGGCAGCGGGAATCCCCAAAGGCCACCCCATGTAGGGGCGGTCCCATTTGGTTGGGAACAGGTTTGAGATGCCCAACCTGCCCATGCCCAGTCGCTGATCTGTTTGTTCAGTCAAGAGTGTTGCGTCTGCCACAATGCCTGATTTGCTGGAAGGGAGCTTTGAACCCTCATCGATGGTGTTTGATGCTATTACCTGCCCATCAGGGATCATCCCCAACGATTTTGTGAGGGGGTTGACTTTTTGATCATAGCATTGGCTCAATCAAAACCATTGGTGATTCTGGCTGATGGGGCAGTCTTCATCCCTTTCTGACTACATGGAATCTGAATATTGAGCTAACTCCCACTCAATTTTTAGTTGATCAGTTTTATCTTGGCGATCTCAGTGCAGATTTCCTCAATTAACTGTACCAGTTCTGCTGAGGTGAGTGTGGGCACAGGGGAGGAACTCAAATGGAAGAGCTTTTACCCAGCACTCGTCTACCACTTGGGTGAGGTCGCCCTGGGTAATAAGGGGTACAGCCACCCTCTTTGATACCTTCTTACTCTGAAACAGGAAAATGGCCGGATCAACAGCCAGGGGATGTTCCCCAGGACCTACATTACCCTTTTTTTTCAAAGGAAGGACGCCACCACAGGGAAACTGCATGAGGGCCACATTCTTGTGCGCCTTAGGTAACTTGATTGCCATTACCATCGCAGCTTTTTAGGGAGGTGGGGAGCATCAGGGTGGGATTTGTGAAATGCTTTGACCAGTTCCATATGTTAGCACAATTACGCGCCTTGAACCAACTGTTCTCATAGGCTGGATACCCTTTCTAAGCCATAAGATATTGAACGGACCATTAGGACTTGCGGGATGACAGGATATTCTCCACCTCAGCTTCTTCCACGCCCTCAATGGTGATCAGTTCAGGTTCCATGGGAACCATACCCTTGAAGGGTGACAGCTGTGAAACGTGGAAGATGGGATGCTGTTTCCAGTGAGCTGGAAGCTTTAACTGTAACGCACTGTTACTCAAGATTCTTCCACCTAATGGGGACCCAAATGCTTACTTGTGAATTTACAAGAAGGGGCTTGAATCTGTAAATGGCGTGTATTGAGCATAACATAGGAGCCCACTGTTATATCATGACCTGGGAGCTGCTTATGATCCGCAACTGCTTGTAATTGTCAATAGCTTTGGTGAGGTGTTCCCGCACCAAGAATTGAGTTGACCTAATATTTTCAGCATGATCCGTGGCATCTTGGACCTTGGGCCGCAAGCAAGGTCTGAATGAAAATGAAGGATTATAATCCAATGTCACTTAGTAGGGAGAAAACCCTGTTGATGCATGCATCCCATTGTTATAAGTGAATTAAGCGAGAGGAATGTTGTTGGCCCAGTTACCTGTGCAGCCGCAGCATAGAAATGCAGGTACTGTTCAAGGACTTGGTTAACTCGCTTGGTCTGTCCATTGGACTGGGGATGGTATGCTGTGGAATGGCAGGGGAATATTTTAGGACAGATAGGAGTTCACTCCAAAACTGCACCGTGAACTGTGAACCATGGTCACTGATGATCTCCTGTGGGAGACCAAACATCAAGAACATGTGGCATACAAAAAGGCGGGTGGTCTCCTCTGACATAATCTCAGAAATGTAAGAAATAAAGAGGGAAAATTTAGAGAAACGATCACCACCACCATCACTGCTGTGAACCTGTTAGAGCAGGAGAGTTGATTATAAAGTCCATGGACACTGATGTCCATGGACCCTCCACCTGCTGTAAGGGGTGTAAAAGACTGTTTCTACCAGAGTGGTCTGACTTAGCCCAAGCACAAGTAACGCAGTCAGCGATCCAGGCTGGAACTTCTTTTGTCAAACCCGCCCAATTGTAGGTCCACTTGATCAAGTTGATGCATTTCTTATTGCCAGGATGACTGACTATGGGGGGATTGTGATGTGCACGGAATACCTCAGTTCTGAAGGAGGGAGGAACCTAAATTCGTGGCCAAAAAAAATAAGACCCTCCTCCATTGAGTATAGGGAGTGCTTATGCTTTTGAGGAGATAACTGCTCGACCAGCTCCTTGCCCTCAGGGCAGACCATTTGACTGGCTAAGACCTTAGCCACTAATAGAGCGGCAAGGGCCAGAGCGATGGAAGAAATGACAGGGGGAACAATTGACAGGATTTGGGCTGCAGGAATTATGGTAACGAGATCCACTTTCTCCAGTCCACGGAACAGTGGGCGGGGCTGAGGCTGAGAAAATTGGGAAGTACGTTGAGCGCACCATTTATAAATTCATATTTGAAATTAAAACTGCACAAGTCTTGATAGGTTCAGGATTGCCAGTGCACCAATTTTGGGGTTTACAAAAGTACAAGAGAGCCTGGTGATCCATGTGGACCATCAACTCATGTTGAGCACCCTGTAACAGATATCTCCAATGAGTTAATGCCCATGAAATGGCTGCAAACTCCTTGTTGTAAATGGCCCAAGACTGCTCCATAGAGGTGAACTTTTGGGAAAAATAGGCAATCGTGTTCTCCAAGCCATCATGCTCCTGGAGCAATACCGCCCCCACTTCTACCAACGAGGCATTGAATGCAGCGATATATGGCTTGGTGGGATTGGCGTTCTTCAAAATGGGAGGGGACATTATCACCTCTTTAATTGATTTGAACGCCTGTTGGCATTTGGGTGACCAGCAAAATGGTACATTTTTCCTGTAAGGTGGTTGAGCGGGGCAGTAAGCTGGGAAAGTGCCAGGGGAAATTTTTTAAAAAAATGATGGTTTCCAAGAAACTCTGAAGTTGTTTCAGAGTAGTTGGGGTTGGCCATTTTTAGATAGCATCCAACTTATTGGGAGGGATTGCATAACAATCTTTAAGGATGAGGTTCCCAAGGAAGGTATTCTCCTCCTTATAGAACTCGCAGTTGGAAGGCTTGAAGAACAAGCCTACCTTATGCAAGGCGGCCACAACTGCTTCCAAGTCAGTAGCAAGTTGTTCAGGAGTCAGGGAGTGAACCAGAATGTTGTTGGTATATGCAACTGCGCTGATAAACTGGAGGTTAGCCAAGCATTGTCGATCATAAATTGAAACGTGGCAGGAGCATTCTTCAGCCCAAAGGGCATCACACGAAATTGGAAAAAAACACGTTTTGTCCAGATAGCTGTTAACCATTCTTGCCCTTTCATTATCCAAATCTGGTTAAAGGCGTTCACTAGGTCTAGCTTAGAGAACACACGGGATTTAGCGATTGCCTGGCTTATTATCTGCTTCAGAGGCAGGGGGTAGGGTTCAGAAACCGTTACTTTGTTTAAGTGACTGTAATCCATGAAGGGATGAAGGAAACCATCCACTTTTTGGTGAAGATGATGGGGGATGCGACTGGCGAAGTCTCCTTGAACAGCCACCCTTTTTTCAGCATTTCGTCCAACCAAGTGTTGAGCGCAATCTCTTCCTCCGCTGTATGAGGATACAACGGACATTTGATATTTACCAACTCCACAGTCACTCAAAATTCACAGCCAAACCTAGTGTGAGGAGGCAGATGATCCGCCTATTCTGAGTCGAAGATACTTTGATAGTGCATTAAGCTTTCAGGAAGTTTTGGCTGGTATGCCCGCAAGAGTGACGAGGGAAGTAATAGAACTGTGGTCTTGTGTTTTCTTAAGAGTATCAATCAGAGGGAATTCACCTCCCAATTGATCATTGGCAATGACAACATATTAGACTCCAAGTGAATCTTGACATGTTGTTGGCGCCACCATCCCACACCTAAGATCACCAGAAACACCAATTTGGCATGGCAGAAAAATGGTCACAGAAGCTAAACTGGTGGATCAAAAAAGGTACTGGCCGATGGATGACATACAAGGTCTGGGAGGCAGACAAAGCCACCATCACCGAGGGACCCACATCCACCCCAGTTCTAATTGTTGGGCCAACTTGACACTCATGAAGTTATCTGCAGCTCCAGTATCCACCAGGGCCTCAAAGGAGACATGGTGAGAACTGACACTGATCTTCATAGGCAATAAGAAATAAGCGAAGTTTTGTTTATTAGAATTTTCAACCATCTCTGTTGCAACTGAAGAAATAACTGAAAAATTAGGGAGAAGGTCGGGGGTTTTTGGTGGAGCAAAAATTGGAAGCACAAGGGCGGGGGAGCTGGCTTTCTCCATCTGGGACTTTACGGATTCATTTATAGGTGAATCATGGTCAGCCAACTCAAACACAGGAGTCTTGACAGGATCGGCAACTGGGTCCATTGCTGCCACAAAGATGGACACTTCGTCCATGTCGTTGTTGTGTAATCCTATCATAAAATTTCCCTTCTGATAGCAGGATGCATGGTGGGGGAAGGCATTAATATTAGTTGCAGTGGCACATACTTGATCTACTGTTCCTTATACAGTGGACCAAGCCTCATGATGAGTGGAAACAAGAAATAAAACTGGTCTAAAGACTGCCTGAAGCATATCATTAGAGAGGCCCAGCGTGGGAGCCAGCTCACGGAAGTTAGAGATCAAAGAAGCCAAGCTAGGGGCTTCTGCCATAGCATAGAGAAATCTGAATAGGTGGTCCGAGTGTGGCACAGGGGGTTTCAATGCAGTCAACATGACGGCCATCAGTGGAGTGGGGTCTCCTGCTTGTGAGGAAGAGCGCAGAAGGCCTCTAACCCAACGGCTGGCGTCCTCTTCCACAGCTTCCAATAATGTGAGCCCTTGTTGGGCATGAGATAATGAGGAGGCATTATTAAGCACAATTGCTGAATGCATTTGCACCTCAGTGAGGGTGTTAAGAACTTGATTGGCTTTTCCCAGGAAGGAACACTTGAGCTTCCTTCTGGATTATTGGGAGGGGGAGGAGCAGCAATCTGTGCAGCTTGGGGAGCCTGAAGAAGATCTTCCAAGGTAGAGCAGATACTATTCCCAAAATAGGTAAGTGACCAAACAAACAACAAAAAGCAGGGTACTGATTGCACATTCATTTGGTAAAGGGTAACCACTGCAGTGCGCAACTCAAAGAGCAGGGTGGAAGTGGCTGAAAACAAAGGTTGGTCAATTATGTCATGGAAACGGCAGAAGAAGTTTAGAATGGCCTGCCAGTCGGGATGCATAAGCACCCAAAAAGCAAGCCAGAATGCCAGAGGCATTGCTGACCAATTGACGTTGTATGGAAACGGGCATTGGGAAATGATGAATCATTGGTGTAAGACAATAGTGAATATAATCCTGAGAACAAACCAAATCGAGCCCTCCTCAGACCATGGAGGTCTTACTGGAGGGTGCGGAGCCTCAGAATTAGTTTCAATAAGTTCACCAGTATAAGGGGCTGATTTAACTGGGGAGACAAGGGGCAAATCCTTGCTTGAAGATGGTGGACATAAGGCCATAAGATCACAGTATATTGTTGAAGAAAGTTTATAACAACAGGGTTATATTGCCAGAAGTATCTAGCTCGCTGAATCCAATCTATGACAGTGGGGCCATAGTGACCATGAGTACTGGTAGGGCCCATCTGGTGTACAGACAAACAGGCCACCAGGGGAAAGCCATTGGGAATGCGTCCAGAAGGAGATCAATAAGACCAAATTGATTGATTTTTTTGCAAAATTTTATTGTGAAGGAAAAGGAAGAAAATTTTCCACCAACATTTTCTCAGTGCAATGCAACTGATTAAATAGTGGTTGATTGATGTGGGGACAGGCTGGGATTGGTACCCTCAAATTTGACCTAACCGGCGAATTATTCAGGAATGGGGTGGATAAGTTCACTGTGAACCAACATTAAAAGAATTTGACAGCAGGCCAATTTGCTGTCAGTTTGACCTCAAACGTCCAAACTGAGGCTCAGGTACATTTCTGATGGTTGGCGTGATGGCATTTAGCCCAACAAGCAACAGAAATCCCTCAAGGCCACCCCACATAGGGGCAGTCCCATTTGGTTGGGAACAGGTTTGGGATGCCCAAACAGCCCATGCCCAGTCGCTGAGCTGTTTGTTCAGTCAAGAGTGTTGCGTCTGCCACAAATGCCTGATTTGCTGGAAGGGAGCTTTGAACCCTCATCGATGGTGTCCAATGCTATTATCTGCCCATTGGGGATGATCCCCAACAATTTCAAGGGGGGTTGATTTTTCAATCATAGCATTGGCTGAATTGAAACCGTCAGCAATTCTGCCTGATGGGGAAGCCTTCATCCCTTTCCAACTACATGGAATCTGAATATTGAGCTAACTCCCACTCAATTTTTAGTTGATCAGTTTTATCTTGGCGATCTCAGTGCAGATTTCCTCAATTAACTGTACCAGTTCTGCTGAGGTGAGTGTGGGTACTGGGGGAAGAAATCAAAGTGGAAGAGCTGTTACCCAGCACTTGTCTACCACGTGGGCGAGGTCGCCCTAGGTAATGAGGGGTACAGCCACCCTCTTCGATACCTTCTTACTTGGGAAGGGGGAAAGGGCCTGATCAACAGCCAGGGATGTTCATTGGGACTTACACTTAACCAATCTTGACTTCCAGAGCCATTATTGATCAGCTTGCAGCTCAGGCGACAGTGAAATTACCATTGTTTACTATGTGCAGCTAAAACTCTGGCCACACAAACAACTCCTGTTGCTGTCCAGTGTTACGCTAAATCAAATCCATTAAGACCCTCAAATGGATTGGCAATGAAGAATAGACCTACAGGGTCAACCTTGATTTTCCCTAGAGGAATTCTTCAGACTCTTAACCTTATTAGGCCCCCATCTACCAAAAACATCCTTGAAATGGATGTTAAAATTATAAAATTTGCATAAAAATTTGGCAAAGCAGATGATGCCCCCACCTATCTCCTCTTTTGCCAAGCCCTCCATATGGTGGCGGAGTCACTTTGTGAGGGTATTCCCTGCCCTAATTTACTCGAAATTTTCCACTGAGGTTGCCAAGTATAAAAAGAAGAGTTAGCCTTTAGTACAAGATTATATGCACTAACATAGCAATATCTTCAAGCTTTGCTTCCAAATATCCTTTACCCACCAACAAGTAATATACTTTACATGCATATCTTAACTAATTTCTTTTGCTGAAATCCAACTGGCTTAATACATTAAGGCAATGCACACCACTGGCCTCATTGATGAGGAGAACCCGCACCTCAAATTTCTTCTGTCCCACTATGACAATACTCCAACCCCCATTCTGTCTGCTTTTTCCCGCCACCTGAAGCACCCGCTTGACAATAATCACCCCAACCCCCCTTCCCCTTCTAATATGGATACTTAGGCCAGCGCTGAACCACTATACTAGAAACTTTTTACTATATGATAATCCCTTTATTTTGGCACATAGTGAATAAGGATGCGTGGAGGACCTAACTCTTGGGTTGAGCAGCACTAGTACTAATAAAAGGGACCGTGACAACAGATTTCAGAAGATTCTTTTTGTGCAATTGTGTTGTTTGGTTTTTAGATGCACGCCACCAATAGAGTTTCAATGTGGTAGCAGATTGTTGTGATTAGGGTGCGACCGCTCATATGGGTGCTGGAATTGGTTATTTATTTTTTTAGGGCGTACAACCACCCCAAATTGGTGTGTCCATACCAAATGGTTTGTAATATCAGATTTGACCAGTATACTTTTCCCCCCTTAGAAATTGGGTTTTTCTTATATCCAAGCTGTCTACAGGGGTTTTTTCAAGAAGTATAGTTTTCTAGCTTATAATGTTGGAGCTCTGATTCCTACAATGTTTTGCATCACTATTGTTGCGAAAGTATCCAAAATGCTTCAGAATTAATTAGAGGTCCCTCCAACCTCGCTATCCGCCTTGACACATACATTACTCTGGGATGAAGAAGCTGCTGACAAATATGAGTACCCCCAATCTCCCCTCCCCTTCCGCCATGGAGGGATAAGCAATCTCTGCTGCCCACCTGGTTGGTTGTTTTTGTTCAGTGTGCTTCATTTGATCTGCTCATTTGGGTGTTTTGTTTAAATGAATTAGTTACGTTAGTTTTTAGTCTTAGTTTTAGTTTCAGTAAAGTCTGTCCCCTGATCATCTTACCTCAAAAAATTGAATTGAATAGAGGTCCCTCTAGCCAAACCCCTACACAGTACTTATGATGTTGGCTTCAGGTGGTAGTGTAGTACCCTATGTGCTGCTTTAAGATCACATCTCCAATGCTTTTTTCAATGATTATTACTGATGGTTGCTTTTGCATTGTCTTGATGCTCTTGTATTCTTTCTGCTATAAATGGCTGTGTGCAGTCACTCAGATATTGCAAAATTTGCTTCTAGATGTGTGGTTACAACAAGCATTGTATTGGTGATTTCAGGTTGGCAAGAGAAAATTGGGTTATTTGGTAATTAATGAATTCTCTAGAATTCTTCTGTGATTGTGGATTTTTACATGGGCTGATTTAATTGGTTGCTATGGGGTGAAATCCTTTATTTACACCTGAATTTTGCCAGGGGCCATGGAGGTGCTTTCCAATGATGCTGTCTTGGCTGCAGCATACTGAAGCTCCTTTGACCATCTTGCGCATCTTGGGTGAGATCAATTGATGAACATGTATTGTCTATTTTTGCCCCAGATTAAGGCATAGTTGGTGTCCACATTTTAGAAAATCCTCGCTGTCCTCATCCCTTGTATCATGGCAGCAATATGGGGACATAAGCCCTCCTTCACTGGACATGCATGGACCTTATTTCCAAGGGCGCTGCAGTGGTTGCAGATAGGTGGAGCGCTCATAGGTGTGACACAGAGTGTTCTGAGACACATACGTCCATTAGATGGAAAATAAAGTTTGGGGAATTTTTTGGGGTCCTTAAGGACCTCTGGTAGTGGGATAATAACCGCAATTGACCTTCCTGTGCACAGGTTTGCCATGAGATGAAGTAACTAAATTTCATATGGTTGATTTACCTATAGATGGAGAGGCCAGGATGGAGTTCCTCCTCAATCACTTAGTGGGGTAAATTTGTTTAAAAGAGTGTCAAGGAAATGAACAAAGATTTGGCTTAGTTCCATAAGTGCAAACTGTGCTCACAATTCGTTCACTTTAATGGAGATCAATCACAACAAAGACTATTGCAGCATTTTTTACATCATCCTCTGTTATGAAGCCAATATCAATCCATCTCCAGTGGATTATATGGGCGGTGTCCTAAATGGCGTTTGGAAACAAAGTGTTTTGCATCACTCTGTCTTTCTCCCACAGGGTGGGGATTTTTCCCCAGGTAGAAGCAGAGCCCATGCTCCGCTGAGGATTGAGGTTAGGAGATTGGATTTATTAGTACGCGTTTTGTTTTGTTGTGAACTCCACAAACCAGGTGGTGCCTGAGTTTATGGTTCTTTAGGCCATGTTTTCTCCCCCACCTCCAGGGCCTTTCTTTCCTTTTGATGATGCACCAGTCAGTCCATTGCTCTTAACCAATCTTGCCCAATTTCAATTGTTTTTATTATTTTTTGCATATATCCATGTGAAATTATCAAATTTGCTCTTTAAATTGAATTGTAGTATACAAAAGTGATAGAAACTGGAAAGATAAGCTGTTATCTCAATTATTCATTGGTGGAAAACCATACAGGAACATTCTTTTCCTGTGCTTATAATATCCTGGCTTTAAATAGAGAACATACAAGTGGAACTCAGGAGGTGCAGTCAATTAAGATTTCAAGATTCTCAATGATGTTATCTACGTTAAAATTAATAGTAAAAAGTTCTGAAATGAGTTAAAAAAGTCTTAATCTCTACTATTTTAAAAATAGAACCAGCCTTGAGAATTTTATTACTTTCCCCCAAATGGAAACAACCAATCAATTTTCTTGTTTGTTAAGTTGTTTTGAATCAATAATATAATTTGTTTTGAGAGGATCAATTTTACCACTTCAGAGAGTCTAAACTGACATAGATATGATAAAATGTCCTGATTTTTTGAAATCCATTTTTCTGCATGCTTAAACTTTAGTCTTGAATTTATAGTAATTTTTAAGGTTTAGTAATATTGTATTAAAGTATATGTGACATTACACCCAGTTTGGAAATTCAATATTCAACTCACATTTGTTAATATTATAATATGTGACTTCCAATGCCATTGATGTAATATTCCATATACTTATAAGACTCATTATTAGTGCCCTGGACATGCTTGGTCCTTACCAAGCGTTGGTTCAAGGTATGCTTTGTATCAGGGATGGCTCAAACTTGACATTTTTGGCCTTAGTAGATTCATTTTTTCATAAAGTTTAATCCAACAATTAGGTTATGAGGTATGACAAATGCTTTTATGATGGCCCATTGCTATTACATGCAGAGATTAAAAAACTATCATACTATTCATAGATTGGAGAAAGAGTTAGAATTAACTAATTTAGCGCAACATGATTCAAACCAAGTCAACTATCCCAATGCATACTTCAGTAAAACCTTGACCAAGGGCGGAGAGTCAATATAGTGTTACAGAAAAAGGATAATTATCCATACTAATAGCCATCAAGCATTTTTATCTTATATAAAAATGGGAAACACTTCAAAATTATGGCCATAATGCCTTTTATAGTGGTTGCAACAAATGAAGGGCCTTTTTATAGACTAGCTATATGTTCCCTCAAATCGAGTAGCTATGATTTCTCCATTGTCCATCAAGTGGGGGATTTATATCATATTTATAATGAGATGTACATAATACCTAGACTAACCTTATACACTCCTTAAAATTCAGATCTATGATCTGATTAAAAGCCTAAGGTGTAGGATTAAGAAGTTTCTGAACTTCAGAATAGACTTAACAAAAGCTCCTAAGACTTTTGTTTAAGATAAATTGTTATATATAAAAAAGTTGGAATGAGCTGCCACTGTCACAGTCTGCAAATATAGGGTAACGTGCAAAACTATTAAGGAGCAAATTAAGAAAAAAAACCCCAATTATCATTTTTGTAAAACACCAGATAGGTGTCTGGAAAGCTTGACTTCTGGTAATAATGCAATGATACTCATAGATTACAGATCCAGAAATACCAAGAGTCTGAGGCAAAAGTATTTGATATTTCAGAAAATTTTAAAAGGGTCTAATGATATTTAGGAAATAAAAACCAATGACATAGTGTTTTAAATGGTATAGTAAGTAGTATATTAAAGATTGGTTTAATTTGGTAATCTTTTGTGTATATCGTCATCATGGTGAGGTATTACACCACAAATTCCAACTAAGAAGTCATATCTGAGCTTAAAGTTTTAGACGTGTGAAAAAACAATAGTTTTGCACATGTATTTCCTGTAAGTCAACCATCAGTGATTGTATTTTTTTAATGGTCAATAAAAAGTTTCAATTAGTAAATCTCAATTAAAATTAATTTTAAGATAGTTTTTGGAATTTTAGGCTCTTGACTTGATAACTAATGATGGAACTGGAAAAAATCAAAATCTTGATTAACTAAAATAATTATAATTCACCAGTTCTGTTCCAATTTTTCTGGCAATTCTATCACGCCCAGTTTATTTTTCTTCAGTATGCGCTGCTTATTCTTAAAAATTATCAATTACACCTTGTAAATTTTTTTATAAATATTGTTTCAGTTCTCAAAGTCTATATTTACAAAGGGTTATTGCATAACAGAAGAACCCCTTGACACTGTGTCTTTACTTAATTATTAAATCAGACACAGGTCTCCTGAAAACCCAAGGCATTAGAGGACGTTTTGGGCATGCAGTGGCTCTGCGCCTCAGCCTGTTGGCTAAGATACCAACTGAGATGCCAGTAAAATAAAATTTACAGTAAAGCATGCTACTTTGTTCTGCACAGGTGACTAGATGCCAGGTAGAGACTGCTGCGCACCATGTCTTGGCCTAGGGGCTATTGTCTGGTGGAAAGAGGCTCAAAGCTAAGAGTTATTTTCATAATTTAAACTGACAAAACCTATTTACCATTAAAACAATGCAACTCTCAGCTGAGTTTGTTGCACAGCAAATGGTACCCTGAGAGTCTTGATTGTTACATTAAAGTAAAATCATTTTATTTCAGCAGATGTCTCTTACCAGAAACCCTGAAAGATGGTGGACAGTCATTGTCTAAAGCAAACCTATGTCCATTACCATCCCCATTTGTATAGTCAGCCTCCAATGGCGTTGGTGGAAGTTGGAGTGGAGCTGTTCATATAGCTGGCTGTTGTGGCCTACTGCGTCTGCCAGGAGACCTTTAGAAGAAACTGTGATGCTTTCTGAGAACTTTCTTATCTATGAGTGATACACTTATCCCTTTTGCAAAATTTATTAACCATTGAAAAACTGTAGTTAGTCACAGCCTCTCCAAAAAATTTAATGAATTATACCTAATTGGGGTGATGTGACAAAACAACAGTTTAGCACATGTATCCTCACAAAGTCAATTATAAGAGACTTAAATGGTTAAATAGTTGATTTTCAAGTCCTTATTGGAAAAACCTTTATAAAATTCTTAATTTTAAATTATATCTTTTGGAATCTAGGCTCTTAAATTGCCAACCAATGATGGGATCAGTTTTTGGTAAAATTTATATTAATCAATTTTATTTATAACTCACTGGTTATATTAAATTTGATCTTAAGAATTCATTATGCCCAGCTTAGTTTCTTATGCCTGCACCACCCATTTCAAAATAAATAAACGAGTGCAACCCTAATATTTATTCTATATAAATATCTTTGTTTTATAAAGTCAATCTAGAAAGGGTTGTTTGTACAACAGGTAAGCCCCTTGACAATGTGATTCATCTTAATGATAGCAGTTCATTGCTACAAGCTATGACAAACCCAAGTCATCAGAGGCCAGTTTGAGCAAGCAGAGGCCCCAAATCTCAATCTGTTATTTGAACTTAA
This sequence comes from Massospora cicadina, assembly GCA_022478985.1. Lineage (NCBI taxonomy): Eukaryota > Fungi > Entomophthoromycota > Entomophthoromycetes > Entomophthorales > Entomophthoraceae > Massospora > Massospora cicadina. The sequence continues at coordinate 99,670 of JAKSZP010017366.1, forward strand.
ATTAAGATGCTGGTATGGCATATTTCCAGAAATAGCATGCTCCTTTTGTCCACACAGGTGGCTAGAGGCCAGGTAGAGCATGATGCCGCACCATACTGTGGCGTTGAGTTTAAAACTTAATGGGAGGAGGCCAAAAACTTGAGAGATTTATTTTAAATAACACTTAACTATTTTTACATTGATAGAGATGACTCAATTTTTCTGGGCTATTTGTCATTATGGCTCTTAGCCACTTAGGAGGCCTGATTTTTACAATATAATGAGTATCTTACATTAGAGGCGACTCATATATCATATGTGGTTTTTTTAATGATAATATCAAAAGATTTAACTAATAAATAACATCATTTTGTAATTTAGAAAATGGTGTACGTTGTTTAAATACCTCAAAAAGTAGTGAAATTATACTAAAATTTAATTTATAGGGGTTTGCAGAGTTGATAATCTGAGTCCCAAAATATTAAATTTAACTAAAAACTTTTGCAAGTAAAATTGATCATAGTTTGTAAAATTTGGCTATCTTAAGGTTCCCATTTCTTAAAATTTTAGCATTATTAAGGGTTTTTAGGCAATTTATCCACTGATAGCATGCCTTCTATTCATAATCTTCTCCAAATTCTTCACAGTGATGCGGGATACTACTAATTTCTTATCTATAGCCTCAGATCATCCAAGGACTTTAGATAGAATATTTAAAGAGTTTCCAGGGCTCTTTTCCTTGCCCTTTTTTGGCACTCAATCCTATATAAATTGGAACTATCCGTGACAATAGGGTCAGATCTGTAAATATTTACTTGAAGATTAGAAAGTGTACTGAATAGTGATAGGAATATACACAACAGGAGTAGTGCAAGGTGCCATTGTTTAAGAATGAGCGTCAACGTCACAGTAACTGTGGGCTCAATACTTTGTGCCATAATTAAAACGGGCTAAGTAACTGAAATAAATAAAAATGGTTTTATTTATGCTATTAGACATATGTCAGATATCCTGATATCAGACATGATGGAAAGAATTTTGATCATTTGATACCTTAGCTATATTGACATCTAGACCCAATAAGGGGGGTTAAATCCATTACCTCATTAAATTACATAGAGAAATTAAAAGTCAGCACAGGTCTATTTATCACAATCAAAACTATAACATAGCAATTCAAGATTAAAATACTCTGAGATGAATTCCTGACTCATCAAATGATGAATAAACTGAAGTTAAGGTGACAATTACTTTCAGTGGCACTCAATGACACAAATTAAGATGAACCCATAAAAGGGTAGGAATCAATAAGCTGATGAATGGTCAACCTAAGTGAAACACAGTCTCATATGACTTGGTTATTTAACTCACCAGTTTTGCTCTATCAAAATTATAATACAAAGGCATTATAACATCCAGAATATATCATCTGACCAAGAATCTACCTTCTGGATTTCCACCCAGAGTTCTTTATTAATCATTTTCCTTTTTGGCTTTATATTTTTAATTGCAATATATAAAAACCCCTGATTTATACTATAATAAAATTACGTCATTAATTCTATATCTCGCTTTAATACTTGATTTCAACAAATATATTTTTCCATGCTTACCATAGGACGGATACTCTAGCTGATAGGACATAAGCGGTGACTTGGCATCCTTTTAAATAAAAAATATACCTTTCATGCAGCTTATTAGGCCTCAAGTTTGACTGGTGGGCTTCTAGGACATAGCACCATCAAGCTAAAAAAACGGAAACCCTACAACATAAAGTCTAGCAGATATATGAGAGGGGAGTTTCTTATTAAACAACCGCTAGTAAGGGTAATTCAAATGGAGCTGGTTATTCTTAGCAAATCTTTTTGCTGAACTTTCTTAGAGATTAGATGCTTAAGGCAAATCCTGTGTCTTTAATCTAAATGCAGTCAAAAACCCTTCAACATGCGTGGTATTTCAAAGGTCATTGTTTTTAAAATTCAATGCACATGTTAATGAGGTCAATATTAGAGGCTCATTTTCCTAATTTATAAATAAACTGAGTCAAAAGATGTTTTGACTGTATAAGAATTCAAAGGAAGTTGGCGGGAATTGTTTTTCTTCATATTAACTTCCATAGGGGATGAGGTCCCATTGCCTTGCACTTACTAAAATATAAGGAGAATGTTATATTCAAGTAAAAATTTAGATTGTGAAATCACCAAATTTCCAAGTTTATGTCTCTATCGACTAATATTACGCGACTTTTGGGTTATCAGGCACGGTCAGTGGCTGATTGTCACATGGCTTCTAAAATTCATATCCCAGCCATTTAACCAAGTAGAAGCTTTAACTTAAGAATTTGGTTTCCAGGATAAACTAAGCTTCATAAACCTCTTTTCAAGGGTTCTCTTAAGCAAATAGTGCTGCTTTTCTAGCTATAGGTCCCTCAAATTTCCTGAGTTGAGAGACATGGAAAGCTGGGCGAGCTCAAAATTCTCAGGTAATGCTAACTCATAAGCTACAACATTAATTTGGAACATAACCTTTTATAGCCCCATGACAAAAGGACCCCTTTAATGACGCTCAAAAGGATTAAATATAGTTTCTGGTATTTTGAGAGTCATATCTTCTTCTTTTTACGTAGAGGCTAGAGGGGCATGCATAAGTACTGACTTTCTGGTCTTAAACGTCATTTACGATATGAGCCTTCAGTGCAGTTATGGTCAACGGAAATTTTATCCCTAGTCTTTCTGTGGATGGTACACTCCATCAGGTTGCCCATCATTCATCCAAAGATTTTGCCTATAGCTAGCAAAAAATAGGGACACGTACATGATCAAGTGAGTGTGCTTGTTATGAACTAACTGGAAGAGAGGGAGAAAAGTGGCCCAGGTGTCCTTCTGAGCAGGGATGTATCAGGGGTTGTTTCTCTAGAGTTGATTAATCTTCTATGTTTGGCCATCGATCTGAGTATGGTAAGCTGATGAGAGGCAAGGCATGATGCCTAAATTTGAGTAGAAGGTTTTTATAAGAGAGGGTTATATTTTTAAGGGCCAAAGTTTGAAAAAACCTCGATGGATAGTCTTTAGTTTGAAAAATCTCCTTGGTAAACATCTCAACTTTTTCTTTTGGGGTGATACACGAAGTGCAGGGGAGGAATTTCGCATACTGAGTGATTTGGCCCGCTTTCACCATAATTTCATCAAACCCAAGTGTGACAAAGGCAGATACGTGATATTCAAAACTTATAAAGGACTAAGGCTTTGTAGAATATTAAGATGGCATCAGCATACCCTGAGGTTAGAAACGCAAAGTGTTGGATCTAGCACATGTCAAGCATTGCCTAATATCACTTCACCATAACATTTTTTGTATGCCAGTAAGAGATCCGTTAGATCAAGATTATAGTCTTCTCACACCAGGATTTTCATTTAGGGGATAACCATTATAAGTCGTAATTATTACTTTTTGCATTCTCTTGATGGCACTCAGACTTGCTCATGATGCCAAGTTATATCACCGCTAAAGTTATAGCTCCTACGCACCTCATTATAGTTTCTTTTTTAAGAACCTATCTTATTTCCTTACCAAGTTAAAAATGACCATGAGTCCCCCACACACTTTTCAATAATCTGCAAGGATAACATTTATCCAATGAAAAAAGATTGGTTAAAACTTGGCTTTTTATTGTATTTGCTCAGTTTGATCCAAGAAAATCTAGGAGGGGGTCTAGCTGAGGAGACTGGGTTCAATTTGAGTTGATAGGCAAGTCCTTAACCATGAAGTTATAATGAATGTGTTCCTAATTACAGTGGGCTTAATGCTAGTTATTCTTATGAGCACTCTTGTGGAATTCCTGTGCCCGATGGTCTTTACTGATGGCAAAATGATGGTGAGCGTCACAAAAAAAGCTGATTAAAAGAAGGCTGCACTTCCAATATGGGTGTATCAGTACCCTATGGTGTGCCCAGAATGACAGAGACACAGCTGTCACAACAACTCTGAAGAGGGATGTTCTAGGGAATATCTGAGGTAGAAAAAATCCAATAAATGTAATACCTTTACATGTGTTTTGAGTGGGGTAAAGATTATTTATGGTGTATACTTCTATTACTGCACAAAAACCCTAGTTTGACTCTCTCTGGGTGGAATCCTTCAAATTGGGTAATACTTATGTTCAATCTGTTCAGCCATTTGGCCTCTTATAAGTAGTAGGGTTATATCAAATCTGCGGCAAAATCAGAGGTCATTCTGAGGTTTCTCTCATCTCCTCTGTAATTTAGTTCAAACTCCTAAGTGGAGACCACCCCTATTTATAGGCCTGAAGGAGATTCAGGGTGATAAAAATATTTTCCCCACCAATCACTAACTAGAGCTGTGTGTTAATCGGACAAACTACCAACCCTTTCTAGGTGGGTGATTGGCGCAATTATATTAAAATGCTGCTACATGATTATGTCCTTCCAGGAGTTGATCTCCAATTTAAACTAAGCTTTATAAAGGCAATGCGCATCTCCAGAATAGTGATAGGCTTATAATTATTTAGCTAAATTGGGAAGCCCCTTCACTTATTCTGAATTCCATCACCCTTCTCTTTTAAAGCCTAGAATCACTTTAAAGACCAGGAGGTGATAGTTTAATTGAGTATCCTTTTTGTCCTCATTTTAATCACTAAATAAATTGTATTTATTAAACATTCACTTGTGGTATTTTCCTAGTTAAATATTTATCTGCGGTCAAGAGTCTTACTACTCTACTCCCATGAGATTATTGAAATTCCTAAGCTCAAAAGCACCAGCGATCCATAATTGCCCGGATTTTAGCAACATACAAAGGCCTCATTTCATACCAAATGATTGCAATAGTTGCAACCTTAGGCCTTGAAGGGTAGCTCCCTAGGAGTGGGAGAAGCAGGAGGATAACAATATCTCCATGCTTCACAGCTTCTGGCCTTTGGAATAATATTTAGAAATTCTAGAGCCAAAATCTAGTCATAGTTAATGCCATGCTTGTTAAATATAAATCTGCAATTTAAGCTCACAAATGTTTTCTAATTCAAAGCAAGTTGGCTTATCTACAATTGTATTGTCTCTGGGGTAAACTCAAGTTTGTTGGATTAGTTTAAACAGCTTTGCAAAATTTGCAGAAAAGGTGGACCGTTATCAGATTGACTACCTGGGCAGGCAAGGGGCATTCTGAGGGTCTGGATAATATTCCCATATCATAGGTGCTCAAGCAATTAAGAACTAAGTGCTCCTTACTTGAGTGAGGTACAATAGAAAAAAATATGGTGACATATTCTGGTTGATTGTAGAAAATCATTGGCCAATTTTTGGAGCATATCTGGTCTGGACGTGCGTGGTGTATTCAACAATTTGATGGTAGCAATTTTTGGGTTTAGCTCTCACAAACTTGGATAAGGCAAAAACGAGTCATCAAATACTTTTTTGGAACGCCCACAAAAAGATTTAAGGATAATACTATGCAGATGGTGACATACTTACAGGATGGATTTGGAGAATTAAAATTATGGTGTAGTATGCAGAGTCTAAAAATAAGAGAAAAAGAGTTCAGCAGGTTTATTGCAAAGGAAGTTCATATAAGAGTAAATTAGCAACAGACTTTAGAAGCTGTTGACTTTATAGAAAATGGGATAGATCCCAGAGCACTATCCTGGGACTGAAACCCATGGGGAATACTATTATTGGTTGATCTGAGGGGTTTAGCATAGGTTGGGTAAAATTTTTTAAAAATAATATAAGTGGTGGGATTCGAGATAATAATCAAGTGAAATCCATGCTTTTGAATTGAAAATTGACTGATTGACTCTCAAACAAGCGAATGGAACCCTATTCTGAAGCCACTAAAAACATATTTAATCAGGAATCTCATGCATACAAGAATCGATGTAATCATCTTCAAAAATCACATCCTCACTTCCTGAACCACAAGTAGGCGTTGCCCTCATCACTGCAGTCATGAGGAAAATACAATACAATAAGGACACCATACAGGTGGTCAATTCAGAAGGCAGTAAAAGATCCTGATCTTGCTGGGCTATGGAGTTCACTAAGGCATAATGCCTCCATACGCCCTATAAATACCAACACTTTTTAATACAACAAAGTAGTTTATATTCCCTCCATCTATTCGTTTTTTCGACTATATGCTAATTTTAAGCTTTGAGCCCATTTTTCTGACTTCAGCAACAGTCAAGAGAACTGTTACGCCGCAAATAAGATTTAAAATTTTATCTCTATGTTGACAAATCAATTTAGAGCTTGTATTGATGCCACTAGGTTTGTTAACTTTTCCACATGTTAAAAAACTAATTAAATTTTAATTCAGGTTGAGGATCAGTGGTGAGCTCATATTATTAGGATTATATTTGCATAGATTTGTTTTAACTGGGAAATTTAATGGAACGAACTTGTAGTAGATTGGACTATCTGGAGTGACGATCTGCAACATTTGGACTAGTTGGGATCTCATTTAAATAGTTTCATATATATGGTTTTTGGTAGATAGGAATGTTTTGGGCAATTTCTGAAACTATATGAGCTACTGAATTTTGGTCCAGTTCAGGACCGCTGGCATTGCAGCGGTCCTGAACTGGACCAAAATCCCTTCTGAAATTTTTAGTGAGGAAAAGGCAAAGGTGGCAAAGAATGTTGATTATTGGGGGTAAAAGTAAATTGTTGAGCATCCACCACATGAGTTTAGTCACACATCTGAGATAAGGGAACAACTGGAGGCCTGGTGACCCACTTTCTCTTACAGGGGTATTAATTCTTGGGTCTGTGAGGAGGGTCTAGTACTCAGAGCTTCACCACCCTTTCCAGTTAAGACAGGAATTATCTGCCTCCAAGGGCATGGATTATAAGTAATTTTAATGTCTCTCAGGGAGTTGATGATAATTATGGCTTAGACATTTTTGGAGTATGGGGCCCCAATGTGGGAATTCTGAGGGAATTTTCAACTTTTAGCTTAAAATTGGTACAACTTTGAGCTACCCATCTGCTCTCATATGAGTGTAGTACTTCCATGCAATTAAGTACTGGACTGAGCAGCGGAATTTAAGGCATGAATTTCCTGTATATCAGCTTTCTATGAGATTTGCTAACAAAATCTTAGGCGAAGTGGGTCACTGTCCATAAAAAAATAGTTTTGACTTGTTGAAAACATTGCAGTTCTTTCAGTGCGCTGTAATTTTTATATAGAAGGACCCATTGCATAGGTTCTTCTCAACTACATAAGGACCTGAGCGTTTGTTGACTAACTTTTCTTGGTGACCTTTATTCTGAGGTTTAATGTATCCAGCATGACGAGGGAGCAACCTGATATATTGGCATGGGTGCCGCTTTCAGTGAGCAAACTTGTATCATTAACTGTTACTTACTGACGCTCCTAGATGAGCTTTTGGGTAACATGGGTTTTGCGCTCTTCTGCAGCAGAGAACACCATGCAGAAGAGGACCAATATGGAAGGAAAGGTTCTAACTTAGGGCTATGAAGTTAGAAAACCAGTGGAGTAGTGGATGTATTGCTATGAAATTTGTGTTATGAGAAAATCTGTAGCTCGGGTATCCTGGGAGTTAGATGCATATAGCGCAGGTACTGCTCTGAGATCTGGTAACCCTCTCAAAAACCCATATAAATGGGGATGGTATGCAGTAGCCAAGCATTATACTATGCCGAGGAGCCACAGGAGAGCATCCCATAATAGGTTGATGAACTGTGGACCCAAACACCAACATTCTCTTATGGGAGGCCAAACCTTAAAATATTTGAGAGAATAAAGTCCTGAAGTTTCAGCTTTAGTTTTTGGTGTGTGGCAGGAGATAAACTATAAAAACTTTATAAACTAATTAAATACCCCTATAGCTGCTAAAGCCTTTTGAGGGCGTGTGCTTCACTATGAAGTATAAAGAGACTGAAGTCCAAGGATTTTCAGCCTTCTGAAGATGGTTTAGAAATCTCTTTACCCCAGTTGATATGACAGAGTGGGTGCATGTGACACGTTTTGACACTGGCGCCAGGATATCCAGATGAGATCAGGAAATCGTTATCCTCTTGATAAGCTCCGCACTTTTGTTAGATTCCGAGTGGCCACTGCTGGTAGTTACATGATTCTCTTTAACGATCTGTGCGTTGCAGTTATAAGAACCACAGATTCTGCACCGAAATAAGATTTTGCCACCCACGCTATTATGGGGCCGTTGCAATTTTTTGATCTAATGTCCTCATGCAGTTATATTCTTAGTAAAGCACAGTTGGGTACCCAAGACATAAAATGGGTGCATCTGGGGTTTATTACTAAAGGATATTTTAAGTGGTACCAGAAATTATTTGGGAGAGGGCACAACATTTGTGAGCTTTAAGATATCATCCACACTTGGGATCAAGGATCAGTTTTAATCAGCATGTCTTTTAAGACGATCAGGGGCCAATTATTGAACTTATATTTTTAAACAGAAGCAGCAGAGCTCTTGGTGGGCTTGAGCCTTACAATGAGATTGTTTATGGGGCTTTGAAAAGTACAAAATGAACTTTTGATATGTTCATTTGTAATCTCCTGTTGCGCTTTCGGAGGATGTATTGCCTTTTATTTGAGCGCCCAGGTCACTGACGCCAACTCCATATCATAGATGGCAAATCCTGCTAAGTTAATTTAATCATGCGGGAGAATTTGAAAGTAAAGTGTTTAGCCTTTTTTTGCTCTTACAGAAACAACGCTCCTGCAGAAACTGATAAGGCATTATATGCCACAATGAAGGCATTTAAAGTGTCCGTATGGTAGGAATTGGGTTGAGAGATGACTTCTGTAATGTAATTAAAGAGATACTGGGCTTGTCTATCTATTTTAATGGACGTTTTTCAGTTAATGGTTAAAGTTTGCTACTAACTGAGAGAGAAATGATGGAGAATATTATGAAAGGTCACCGTTCCAAGAATGCTCCTTAATTGCTTCTGATAAGTTGAATTAGAAAAGGATTAATTGCCTTCAGTTTGCAGGGGGAATGCATACCTATCCTCTATAAATACGAATCACAAAAAGGTCACCTCAATGTGAATAAATTTGCACTTTGAAGTCTTCACAACTAGCCGTCCTCGTTGAGTTCGTATTACAACTGCTTCTTGATCCTTAGCGTTCACGGTCGGTAAGGTAGATCAGTCATAATAAAAGTATATGTGATAGTGATGCAGGAACCAGCCTTCCCGGTACAAAGCCAGCAATGAGACACTGATAGTTACAGTGTCTTTCAACCCAAATGGCATCATTCTAGGCTGGTAAAACCTCACTTGGTATGAATGGATTTGAGCCACCGACCTTTAGTGACTCTCACTTGATAGAAAGACTCAGTCGAGCTTGGAGAACACCCAAGACCTCCTTATAATAGCAGCGAGTAATGGACTTTTCAGGGGTATTGGTTATGGACTTGGTATGTTGTTCAGGAGCCATAGTCAACATAGGCCCCAAGAACCCAAAGGCCTCTTAGGCAAAGGTGATAGGGGAGGGAGTTGAATGAAACTTAATCCAGCGCTTCTCCACCATTTCGTCCAGCCATACAAAAGCTTTAATTATCCCTTAGTATAGAAATAGGGCAGTTTGGTTGAATTGGTCCACTGTCACATAAATGACAAGTAATTTTCTGAGGGGTTGAAATCTAGTCTCAAAAGTCCTGTCAAAGATTCTCCTGTAAGGGATGAGGAAGGGAGTTAGCCTGATGGTAGGTCCTGGGAGGGAGGTGCAGAAGTTGAGTTCCAAGAGAGGCCTCAGGTTGTAGGGTGTTAATTAAAGGGAGCTCCCTCATGAACCTGAATCTGTCAAGAGAGATTGAGTTGAGGTCTATAATTATTTTCACAGCTGGCAACACCAGTTACACCTTAATCATGTAGATTAAAAGTTCTGATTGCAGAGAAGTGGTCCCAGAAGCAGAAGTCATGGATAAAAATTGTATTGGAATGCCTTACGTGTTGCATTTCAAGAGTTTGAGGATGCTCTCAGTAATGGGGGCCACATTTTATCCAGATCCAAGCCATTGCACAAAACTGAAGTCTCATGAATTTTCAGCTGTCCCTGACTAGGAGAGCCTGCACTACCCTCTCATGGCTGAGTGCTGAAGATAATGATAAATAGATATATTTCAATTTATAATTAGTCGCTAAAAGCTTATAGAGAAGTGGGATTGGAAGTAAGGGACAGGATGAGTAGTGAGTTCTGAGTATTGCGGACTGAGAAGCTTGTCCTCAGAGAGAGCATCTGATAAATCCTACTTGTAATTGACAAAGTAGGGCTCTTGGGTTTAAAACATTTAAGCTCTCCCTGCAAGATGAAGAGATGGGGACAGGGTGCTGATATGCTGAAAGTGGTAGCTGAATGGCGAGAGGACAAGAAGAACAGGCTAGGACAAGACTGAAAACCAGATAGACTTTTCCCTTTCATCTTACCACCAAAAGGGCGAAGGGATTGGGACTTTAGGAGGAAATGGACTTGCATAAGGAGTGATGAATGCCTGAGAGGTTGTAATTAAATCCACTGCCAGTGTGAGTTACTGGAAAGGTGGACTTTTGGCGCGTGAGAGAGAGTTCAGCTCTAATGATGAGGGAGCGAGTCCCAGAAGGGGTGATCTCTGAGGTTAAGTCAAGGGTGGCCCAAAAGAAGAAACTGAACACTGAAAGGCACTTTTGAGGTAGAAAGATCAGCAAGGTATCTATAAGAGCTGTCAGGCTGAGGCTCCATGGACAAAGAAGAAGAGCAGGGAAGGCGTAAGGCTCTGGACTCTGGTACTTAACCTGCATAAGAGACTAAGGCAATAAAGGGTGTAGTATTTCTCATGATACTTCAGAGCTTAGCACCCTATGCATCTAGTGGGGGGCATCTCCTTTAAGAGCCGCAAGGAGACCTGCTTTTAAAAAGGGCATCAATAGGGGCAGGATTTGGGGGCTTTCTGCAGAAAAATGGACCTAAAATTTGGCCAGGGCTTCCCCAAAACTTAATAAGCTACAATAGGGAAGATTTGATGACCTTAATCACTGTGAGGCTTAAGGCAAGAGATGACACAGCTGTTGGAACCCACAGGCTTCGTTCTGTATGAACCTGCTTGCAGGCCTGGTTAAGAAAAACTAGGGATAAGAAGAGAAGTTAAGTTCAACAAATGATTGTAGAATAATGGTAAAAATGAGTAGGCAATTACAGAAAAACTTCCATGAGGAGGGCGGAGAGCGCCAACATTAAGGGCTAGCTCATTATTTAACGGAGCAGATGACTAAAAAGAAAAAAGAAGACTGTTCTTCAGTTTAAGTGTGATTGTAAAATGGGTCCAGGATGCCAGGGAAACAGCTTCAATGACTATGAGGATTGAAGGCCAGGATTACAGAGGCATTAGGTAAAAATACATACTAAAGGTTTTTTCAGAATGGCCAAATAACTGCACTGGGGCAACAAGATTCTGCAGGCATCCCCATGGGTAAGTTAATCAAGAAGGAAGACTTTTTTCATCAGATCAGCGGTTTCTGACTTTGAGAGAAGTTTAAAAGTTTAAAGAAAAATCAAGCCACAAATAATTTTCATGTTTTTTGAATACAAAAATTTGCTATTCAACTAAAAAAAAATTTCATAAAATCAATTCACTTAAAAAATTTTATTAATAGTCTCGGGGGTAAGTTTTAGAGTGTAAGCTTATTTTAAACTACTGCCAAAGTTGGTAATAAACCGGGGTTATTGGATCAGATTGTCACATAGGCGGGGGGGCCCCCGTGGTACCATTCAAGAAAATTTGGATATTTGGGGCTCAAGGAAAGAGCATTTGGTTTATCCTTGCTCAAAAATTGTACACTGGAGGAAGAGTGATAGGAGGAAACATGCTAACTGGTTTGCCTGTATTTGAGGCAGTTTGGGCAGGCAAATTCATATTTTAAGTGAGTGCGACGTGCAGATGGATTATGGCAGTGATCTGGGGATTTTTTCTATACTAAACTCTTAAACAATATTGGTCAAAAAAAAGACCACTTGCTCAAGTACACAGGGGTTTAAACTGCTCAGAGGGTGGAAATTTTCTTTTTGGATATGGAAGATTTATAATATGGAGTTATATGCAGAGTCCATGGATAAGCAAAAAGGGTGGAGTATAAATTTAAAATAAATTAGATTTTAAAATTAACTGACAACGAACCTAAGGTGTTTTACATATAGGAGAGGTGATTAGGGAAGCAAAAACTTGCCTGGGCCTGAGGCCAATGGGTTCTCTGATTATCTGAGCTGATATAAAACCAAGTTGAGGAAATAAAAATTTTGAATTTTTTTTAAAAAAGTCTTGGGTTTTTATAATAAATTTTGAAGAGCTCAAATTGATGCAACTAATTTTGCATAGATTTTCTAACTGTAGGGAAAAATGTTTGAACCTTATATGAAACCCAAAATTGGGTTTAGATTAAAAAATATAACCCTTTCTTGATATATTTACCTTAAATGGGATACAAGGTGGAATGACCTTGTGGAAGTTTAGATATAAAGTTTTAGTCTAAAATTTTTTAATGATGTCTATCCACTAATTTGTTTGGTTTTGTTTGGTGTTTTGTAGATTATGGTCATTTTATGACATAAATTGGTAATGGGCTATGGGCGGGGTGGGCCCTTTAAAATTTATCAGCAGCTCCCGTACTGGAAATTTCCCAAAACTTTTTTTTTTTAAAAGAAGAGGAAAGGGGAGAAAAGTGATTTTTTTGGGTTTCAAAAAGTAAAATACTGCCCATCCACCCATGAGCAAAGTCAAACATCTAAGATGGGGTAAATGGAGGCCTGGGGCCCCCCTTGCGCCTAAAGGGGCTGTTACAGCTGGCAGAGGGGTTGAACCTAAAATCAACCAGTGGGGATCAATAGATGATACCCCATTCGTTATTCATGTCATTAATGGCAAAAAGATCTTTTTC